>JANIJH010000224.1:4869833-4905373 GCA_024520975.1 Erythroxylum areolatum | reverse complement strand
TGTCGATGTTTGTTCAGGTTGATTAATTCGTTCGCTTTGTATCTGATTCGATTCGCATTCGATTCCGAATTCTGTTCATTTTCGGTTTCCGCTTTCCTGTTGGGATCCGGTTTCCGGATCGGGTCCCAACAGCAGGCAATAAGCTAGGTCCTTGTTTTTTTTTTTGGCTTTCTTTTCTTTTTTCTAATGGCTTGTACGAGGTCAAGATGTAATTTACAATGTTATTAATTCAGCTTTTGGAGACTCCAAAATCATTTTTTCTACCACAAAAGTTATTTTTGGGAAAAGATGGATGTTAGGCTGCAAACTTCAAAAGCACTTTTGAAGTAGAAATAGCTTTTGAAAAAGCTAAAATATAGCTTTTTGAAAAGCTCAAATTTGGTACTTTTCAGAAAAGTCTAAATTTTAGCTTTTTCGGGATGCTATTTTTTTGTAAGTTCCGTCACTTACGTACATAAACTCACCAACGCTCAACGTAGACCACGTCTGCGTTGTTTCAACTCAGACCAAGGTCTGTGTTGATGAGGGTCTGCGTTGTTCAACGCACACCGTCTGTGTTAAACAATGTTATTTAAATTTTATTTAAATATTTATAAAATAATTTTATTATAAAATTATTTTAAATATTATATGTATTTTAAATATTATTTAGCATAAATAATTTTATTATAAAATAAAATATAGTTAAAATTAATAAAAGTGCTTTTTATTTTTATGTTACCAAACAGTCTACTGTATAAAGCTCTTTTAAAAAAGCTATTTTTTTAATTGACAGCCAAACGGTCAACTGGCTTTTAAAAAAAGCTCTTCTCAGAAAAACTCTACTAACAAAGACTCTACTGATAAAAGCTCTAATGATAAAAGCTCAACTAAACGGGCCCTAAGTGAGACATATTTTCAATTTGGTGACCCTTTTTATAACTCAATTTATGTAGTTAGACCACTATATTTCAATATTATTCAATATACATTATTTCATTTAAAAGAAACATTAATTTTGGATATAAAACATCTACTACTTTATCAAGTAAATTGCAACAAATTGAGGAAAAGTTAGATCATGCATTACTTCTACATATGCAGAATAACGTCTTGGAATCATTCTTATTTCCTTGAAGCCACTACTCGTTACCAGATTCTGCATATCCAGTTTCTATCAAGTCCAGTAGTTCTCTGGATCTGAAAAGAGCTTATTTTGATGTACATTCTATCTTCTCTCTTTCTTTTTAAATCAATCTGGCTTTATAATACCATAGTTGAAGCACATAGTAGACGAAGAAATGTCTTGGGAACGAAAGAGAGAGACTTTCTAAGGAAGAACACAATCTTCTTCTTTTATTTATCATTATTAATTACACAACTAGCCTTTTAAAGGCTGGCGCGAACATTCTTGATCAAATTCAGCTAAGTACTCTTAACCTATTCATATGGCTTTACTTTCATCTAGATAAAACTAAATTATACAACAGTAAGTAGAGAAAGTGAAGCTAATCCCGCCAATTACGTTTATTCAATGTTGGAAGTCGTCTTCGGTAGGATCATTTGGAAATGTATTTAATAAGACCTGGGATGTGGGTGTTCAAGAAGTAATCTTCCCAATCAATGCACTTGGAGTCGAAGTAGAACACATCGGTCTCCTCACCGTTTTGTCGAGCAGCCACCCGCAACTTCTCAGTGTTCACGTCATCAAATCTGAAACAACAAGAGTCTCATAACGAAAATATATCACTTACAAGATTACCAGCACCTAAGCGAGATCGATACTTACATTCCTTGGAAGAACGTGTATGGCCTGTAAAGTTCAACCAAGCGCATCACAAATTTGATCTTTCGGTTCATGTCACTGTATGTGCCTTCAAAATGATGGCACAAGGCAGTATTTGCAAATCGTAATGCCTGTTTTGAGAATTACAAGCAATTTTAAAGTGTTATTCATCAAGTACAACGGTCAACTATTCCCTAAAACCAACAAACAAACCTTTAGAAGTAGCACGTAGCGAATTGCCATGTATCTTCGAAAGCTAGTCATACTGCCTATAACTTTCAACTTTCCGACCTTTACAGGCTTGCCATCCTTACCAATCCAGGGTTTATTCGTGAAGTAAAGGAACCCCATATCTTTAAGATCAGAGTAGTTGACAGGATTTCTTAAAGAAGATCCAACTTGGTAAATTGCATAGGATGGTTGATTAGCATGAGCAGCCATGGCCACAATCATTGCATTGACCACCATATCAGCTGGTATCTGAGTTCAAATATGTCCCATTTTCTCAATTTGATTTCCTAAAAAAATAATGTAGTTCACATTATACAATTTTAACGTAATTGGCTTATCTCACCAAATCCATTATTGATTTAACATCACCGATAAAGGACGTTAGCCTTCCTTTTCCATAGCCGATGGCTATACTATCAATTGTTCTGCAAATTTGGCAGAGGAAATTAATTTGATAACAGTAACTTATCTCGCCAATTTCAGTAACGAAGAAAGTAAATGTTATTCACCAGACAATGTAACAGAAACTGTCTTCAGGCTTTTATCATAAGGAAATTATTGAACATTTGTACCTTAGACCCTCAACCCAGCCAGGAAATGGTTCTTTGTAAGTACTAGTGACAATGGTGGGCCGTATGATGACCACTGGCATGTCTTCCTTCAAATGCCCCACAAGCATCTCTGCCATTGCCTTCGTAAATGCATATGTGTTTGGCCATCCATAGACCTTCGCCCTACATATACACATGTTAATTATTAATATCATCCAAACTAACTAGTGTAATTATTTATCTTTCTTCATTTATCAATATTGATTAATAGTGTGTGTACATGTATGCTTTCGGATGTAAGTTGTTTAAGAAATAATAATTTAACCTACTCATTTTAAATACGATTAAAATGAAAAAAACAAATTATGATCTATTATTAGTATATTTAAATTTAAAAACAACTTTACAATTAAATTTTGAATCAAAAACTTTTAAATTGATAAGTGTATAAAAATAAACTCTTTAAGTTGCACCACTTGTAATATCTATCTAAATCCATACTGTTATATAAAAATATAATCCAAGTGGTTATTTGTGAAGTTCTAGTTGCATTTTCTTTCTTCTAATATAGGTAAGTTGGCGAATTGAGATTCTCAAATTATGAATTTGATTAACTTTCATTATAGTTAGAAATGCAGTATTATAATAAGTTATAGTCTGTATGATATTTATAACTAATGCCAAAATGTTGCACGATCTTAGGAAAAAGGAGAGACAAAATTATACATTTTTATGCTAGTTTATGTACATTAAAAATAATCATTAAAATATTAAGGTGAATAACAAATTGCTTAAAATTAAGGACAAAACGCAATTTTATATATGGAATACAAGTTATAATTATTAATTAACACTGAGAAATTATAAAGTTGATTTTAAGCGATTGTTTCAAATTTTCTTACTAAAAATCACATAATTATATGAAATAGTATTATATATTTATTTATAAAGAGATGTCTTCAAAATCTTTAATAGCTTACCTATCAATGCCCATGTCTCTCATGGCCTCCTTGGTCTCTTGAACAGTGGCTCCATCAGCTTGGAGTTGGTTCAGTTTTTCCTTCACCAGTCTCCTCTCTTCGTATATGTCTAATCCGGTGACCCCATTAAGTGTCTCCCCCAGCGGGTATGGGGTCTCTAAAATCAGTCCTGACTTCTCTCCCGCAACATAAGCTGAAAATTGCATCAATCCTTTAATCAATATTCGATTCAATCAACCCTAAATTTGGCACAAACTAGTTTAAGTTTAGTCAGTATAACTTGAATTAGTGAAATTTTTTTAATATAATTATTTTTGAATTAAATTCAAATTTAAAAAATTCAATTCAATCGGACCAAAACTTTATTTAAATTCAATCTAAAATTCAAATTTTAAATTTTATAAAATTCAATCTCAAGTCCAATTCATTGTTAAACCTATTCAACGTTATGAAGACGTTGAAAAACAATTTGTGGAAGGTCGAAAGATTATACCAGTGGATACATGTAAAAAGCTCTTTAACTTCACACATTTCTTGGCAAAGCACAGCACATGCTTTGCTCCCAATGTGTTGATGCCAAGTGCAACATCATACCTGCAAGTACTTAATCTCTTCATAAATTCGAGACCCCAGAAGCAGAAAAACAAAAGGTTCTCGTAAAACTTGAAAATGAAAAGAAAGAGCAAGTGTCAGTTCAATTAAAGAAGAGGGAAGTGGTCCCTTGTGCTTTTAACGCACCTTTCATCGAAGCTGGTTGTTGCAGCTAAATTTACAACGACATCCAATTCATTCCACATCTCCTGTTTCAAATTGGAGTCTCCAATTCCCAAGTCATCTCCAGTAGCGATGTCTCCAGGTACAACAACAGTCTTTTCAGATATGAATGAGTTCATACTTGCACCCAGTCTTTCTTTTAATGGTCTAAATAAGTCCTTTGCCATAACCTAATTAGTATACGCAAGACAAGTTAATTATTACCGCAAACTTAAACAAGAATATGAGAGTATAATTGTGTTAGAGATTAACAAGAATTTAAAGCCGACCCCAGCAGTATATCTTTATGCTTACTTTCTTGTAATCTTATTCTCTCTTTTTTTCTTTTTCATTGTCATTTTTGGGGTTTTCACGTGAATTTATTTTTAAGGACTCCTTTGAAGATTGCTTATCATTTGCAAGTTATTTGATCTGTCAGACTTATATCACAATTGATGGTAATTTATGCTGGCATTATAATGACTTGATTCGTTTTTGTATAGCTTCTTACACTATCAGGCTGAAATCCCATACTCTTAACAAAAGTTTAATTATCTTTGTTTATTCTTGACAATTTTAATTACCAAAGTTATTTTATATTACTTAGGCATATTGGTCTAATAGAATTAACTATGTTGTATTGCTTCCCTTGTATCTAAACTCTTAGCTTTTGTGTTTGATTTTTCATTTTCTTTCATTAATAGAAGTTACAAAAAATAAATAAATATATTGTTAATTAGGATGAATACAAAGTCTAGGGCACACACGATATGTTTAAAACTCGCATACTATTTGGATTCATTATGATAAATATTTATACATGTTACAGCATCAATGATATAAGATACGAATTCCACTATACCACAAAATCTATATATGTTATTTAATCAAACGTAATAAGATTGTTTTAGAATATAGAATATAGACTTAAGATTATTTTAATGTATAACAGTGTATGTACCTCAGTACGAAAGCGAAAGGAAGCAGATTTAGCATCAGAAGCTCTTAAAAGTAGATACATTTTCTTCACTTTGGGCTGAATTCTCAATATTTTTTCTATAAAAACTGCAGCCAAAGAAGTAAAAGTTTGTGATGTGAACCACACTTGTAGCACTAGCAGGCTTATAGTAGCTAGAGACATTACAGAGACAGAGAAAATAGAAATCAAAGAACAAGCAAGTTTCATACTCTTTGCTAGGAACCCAGTTGCACCAGTGACCAAAATGGTCTTGTTCTCGAGAAACTGAAGGACACTCCCAATCTCCATTGCAATATTGATTCAAGTCTGTGTCTTCACTTTCGAACGCGTGTTTTCAAATGAAACAAACCACAGATTTTATAGTACACGGCAGCTGTACGTACATAATAATTCTAAGTAATGCGTGCCAACAATAAGTGTCACATCAGGTTGGGTGAGGTGAAGGACTTCGACGAGGACAAGCCATTTATTTGTCTTGTCCTAGTACTTTGGCTTTTCGTACGTGTTAAATGGAATTAAAGTTTTTTACAATATAAAATAAAATAGAATAATTTATAATAAAATAGAAAATAAATAAATGTAATATTAAAAAATTATTATTTGAGAGGGATAGAAAAATTTGTAATATAATATAGTAAAACGTTATTTGGATAAAGGGTTTATAATATAATATACTGTAAAGTTATTTATCATTTTACGTTCTATTTTAAATTCTTAAAATTGAAAGATTTTTTTATTTTTATTTTTATTGTTTAAGATATAATGAAATGTAATATAAATTTTTTTATTTAATTGCATTTTATTATAAACTTTTTCTCTTAAACGATGAATCATTCTATTTCATTAATAAACTCCCAAATAAGCATAACCTTACATATATCAAACAAGACCCAATATATTTTGTGCTAAATTACTTTCTTTTAATTAATTAAAATTTATGTATTATGAATGTTTTGACTTCTACTGCTTCTTTATTATCTTTTCAAACAATTTTTATGGCGAGAACGACGCTCCAACTATTCGTAATTTTACCCGCTCATATTTTACTTTATAAACAAATAATAAATAATTATAACAGTATATCTTTAAAATTACTTTGTTAGTGTCAATTTTTACTAACAGTAACAAAATTATCGCCTATTCTTAAAATAATTATGTTTCTACAGGTCAGATTAACTCTTGAGTCTTCGATTAATCAACATTCAAATGATTCATACTGTTCTTCATTTTTAAGGCTAATTATTAAGCTTAAGTTGAAGCTTTTTTATCATTAAATACAGAATTTAAGAAATTAATAAAAACAAATAGAACCTTCACTCCTGAATCTTAGGGAAGAAAAAAATAATTAAATAAAAATGATATATAACAATGATAATAAACCAGTAAAAATTTCATTGAAGTATATAGTTTAAATAGATACAAAAATACACAGTCTTATCCCTAATTAATAGAGAAATTATTTTTTAAAAACTTGCTTGAAAAAATTCCTTTTTGGGGTTTAGACAATTCTTTTTTTAAACAAACAAAAGTATTCCTTTTTAGGGTAGAACAAAAACTCTAAATATGGAGGGAAAATTTATTCACTATGATTACGTAAATAAGTACACTAATTATAAGCTAATAAGTCACCATTTAGTTACCCAAAATTTCCTCACAATTATTTCTTTAGTTTCTATTATTTCTTTAGTTTCTTATTAGTATTAAATTTATTTCTTAATTTTTCTTATATTTACTGCACTAGTCAATTCGCATTCGAGTATTGCGATTGCTCCATATTTACCAATAGTTGTGGTTTTCTATAAAATTTATGATCTTGAAAGTTAAAGGATTTGCATTACTTGAACAGGAAAATAAAGTCCTCAGCTTTGGAATATAAAGAAAAGGTACTCCACTGATAATCAGCTAATAGTTACATTAGAATTAACAATAATAGTGAGATATGCAATTGGGCTCCTTAAAAACTGAAATTCAAAATTCTGTTTTTTTTTAAATTGCTTTTTAGTGTTCATAATTAAAATTATAGATCTATCAAAAATTTTATTATATTATTATATAGTTATTATAGCAAGTTAACTTATTAAAAAGTAGCAATAAAAAATAAAAAGATACCAAAGGAAAAAACTTCAAACAAACATAATACGTAATATTAATTTTTTTAATATACATCATACTTTTACAGAAGAAAAATGTAAGCACTATACAGAAAAAGTGAACAACTACAACAAAATGAAAGTTGCAATTTAAAATAAAATATTAGATAAATAAAAATAAATTTCTATAATGAAAATTTTTAGAACATGTTAATTCACAATAATTAAAAAATATAACTTTATTCTTATAATTAAAAAAAGTCTACGGTTTAATTTTAATACCTTCATCTATCACATCGCATTTTAAAATCAAATGATTAATGATTTCATAGTTAAAAGTGTAAATATATTTAAATATTTTGGTAATTCTTCTGTATGTTTTTAATATAAAGTAGCTTGAAGAAGCTCTATATATCCACCTCTTAAAACATCAATAAGTGCAAATCAATGCTTCCTAGAATAAGGAACAATCAAACCCTAATAAATGCTTTCTATAATGAGGAATATATTTCTTACTTAGCACCACAAAATAGCATAAAAATGGTTTAATACAATTTGATTTCAACCCCCCACCGTCTTCTGTCAACTGTTCCCCCACCATCCGCCAACTGGCTTTGGCTTCTTATCCACAAATCATCGTCTGGTATTTGATCCCCTTCTAGTCTGTCTTCTTTGTCTCTTTTGCCCATCAACCCCAGTCCTCCCAACTCTCTTCTCCTTTCCCATTTAAGCCTTTCACTCCCCAACTTCGTTTAGCCAACAACATCCCTCTAAAGCCTTTATGATTGCTCACTCCTAATAACTATCGGTATCTGGAATTTTAGTTTGGTTACGTGTCATTTTCTTTTGAGTTGATTTACTAAACAGTTTTCATATTTCTCTCAAGGATGATGAGCTCGTCTTCGTTCCCAATAATTTTCTTTAATTGTTGTAGTTAGGAAGTCTATGTATTTCCTTTATAAATGAGTGAAAACTCAACTTGACCACTTGTAAAAATCATAAAAGCGTAAATATAAAAACACAATTAGAATCATACTTAATCCAGAGCATCTAGGTAAGTTCCCTTAAGTTGCATGAGGAATACTAAATTTTCTAAAGAGATTTTGAGCAGTCTCTACTTTTTAAAAAGTTAGTTCTACTTTTTGTTTACTACTAGAAAAATATTATATAAAATTTAAAATTAAACTTAAAGAATTGATATAATATTGTATCTTTTTATCTATTTTATCTTAAAATCTTTTGATTTATTATATATAATTCAATTGGTCAATTAAGTTCATTAAATTACTAAGTTTTTGAGAGAAAGAGAGTGAATATTTGGAGATTTAGGGTTCTGAGATAAAATATAAATTTTTTTCTTTTTTTCTTTTATGAAAATCTACGTTCGTTTTTTACATGGCATTTGAAATCTATCTGGTCTCTCCAAATTGACTTAACGACGCTTGTTTGACATTGTAAAATTTCATCTAAAATAGCCTAATATTGAACAGACTCGTTAACATTTAGACCTTAATTGAGCAGGTTAAAATGTTTACCCCTAAATTGATCAAGCTCAAAAAAGTTTGTCCCAAATTTAGGCATTTAGTTGTGATTTCAATTTGGTTAAAACTTTAAGATATCCTTCTTTAATTTTTTTTTCAATCGCACCCTTCCATTTAAAATAACATTTTAGTTATGCATTAAAAAATTCTTTACATTTGATTTTAGGAGTTCTATTATCCAATGATTAAAAAACTTAATCAGTTTAATTGGTTTAACTGTAAAAATCTTGAATCGTTCAACTTTTTGAGTCAGTTTTCAAATTTCTAGTTCGATTTACCTTTATAACTCTTGTTGTTAAAAACCAATTAATGTATAAATTAATCGATCAATTTTTATAAATTAATAAATTCTTATAAATTAAAATAAATTGATTAGTTTTTATTTAATAATCTCTTTTTTAATTAACTTCAAATTCTTTGATAGATTAGGGCCAATATCTTTTAATTATATTTCAAATTCTTTACTTTTATTTAATCTTTAGTCAGTTTTATAATGGTCTAATACAGGTTGAACTTTTTAAACCTTAAAAATTTGTATGCTTATTGATTTAATTTTTGTTCTGATTTTTAAAACATTATTATTATCAACATATAAAGGACTTCACGTAGATACAATGCTAAATAAGTGAATTTGATTTACTAACTTTATTGGTTTGATCGGTTTAAATGAAGGCCTTGAGCAGAATATTGAAAGAATAGGTTCATAGTTTTTTTTATAAATCAATAACTTTATAAGGAATAAAGAGTTATGCACATACAAGAGATACCATAAGTAATCTCTTAACACACAAATACATAATGGCGAACAACTATCTGCCTTACCAACAATCTCCTCTCCTAAGTCCTGCATGTCAGTAGTGACCAGTATCTTTCCAATCATAAGCATAATAAAAAAAACAACAACAATACCCAACTAAACCAAAAATCACATATGCCTAGTTATACACCGAGCAACAATACATCAATAATGCCACAACATGTCAGCATATACCTAAATATACACGAGCTAAACCACAGTCCAATCATATAAAAGATCAGGACTTCATCAAAAACCTGCTCATCAGTCTTCATAATCTCAATTATTCCAACAGGAGCTTCTATAGACAATGATTTCCTATGCAAAAACCATTGCCTCCCAAAGCTCCAAGTTACCTGAATTGCATTTGGAAAACTTGATGTGCCTTGAATATGTGTCCATCCATGAGGTCTCATCCGTGGGGGTAGGAGTGTAAAATTTGACCTCCCAGCTGAACAACAATCTGCTTCACAAAGTTAGTACAATAATAAATCTAATTACCTCTCTATGTGTTTAGGTTGAGATGCTTAAGAACTTGGAAGATTATCTTAGCTTGTAAACTCTCCACCTCTATAGCTACATCCTTGAATGTTCTTGAATTCCTTTCGGTCCAAATGTGGTAAACCATTATGGATGAAAGAATAGGGAAGATGAAATTCTATGGAGGTGATTGGTGAAACCAAGTTAGGATAGAAGGAAGGCTTGATGAGTTGGGAATGGGAATTTGGAAGTGATTAAGGTAGTGTTTCTATACATAATTTGAGAAAGGGCAGTTAAAAAACAACTGTTCATTAGATTCCATGTCCGAAATACAAAGGGAACAATGGTTGGGAGTATATAGAAAGTAAAATTTATCCCTTGTTTGAAGTTTTTTTAGGACGGCTAACCAAAGAATGAGTAAACACCTTGGGCTGTTATTTTTCAACCAAACTAGGTTAAACCAAGGTACTTGTTAGGTTGAAGGTCTCAAGAGTTTGTTAACTGAACTATTGGTGTAAGTTTTTGAAGAACTAGGAAGTCATTTCAAATAATCCGAAGAATTATTCGGTTGATATTGAACGGGTTCAAAATCAGCAATGAGCTCCATAGGAAAATCCTGCCACCTCCACATATTATTACTGATTATATCATAAACCTTTGCAGTCATAGGTAGGCCTGATACATTTATCTCTCTGGGTGATAAAAAGTTCCTTAGGATCGATTCTCCTTGGATGCCAAAGGTCCTGCCATAAGAGAGTGAAATACTCATTACCTATCCTAAATCTGAATTGATTGCCTAATCTGTCCATCAAACTTAAGATTTTTCTCCAATTCTAGGAACTATTATTGGTGAGTTGTGCACTCCAAAAAAAATTTCGTCTTAAAATGATCGTATGCATCCGTCTAACCCACATGGCCTCTCTATCATAGAAAATGTATCAAATCCTCTTTCCTAAAAAACAAGGTTTCAAGTTGACAAATGCTTAATCCCTTTCCACCCCTACCCCCTTTTTTGAAAATGTATCAAATCCTCTTTCCTAAAAAACAAGGTTCGACTCCTGGCAACAACGGGAGGCAATGGACCGCTCTGATAGGGGGTTGACCAAGATTAAACCGTGATTCAATCCCCCAGCGGTGGTCGGGCCTGCGACTGGGGGCCCTTGGGGTTGGGGATCAACCTTTTGGAACAAGTAAGGTCGCTCCATTTAACTTTAAATTGATGGTGACTACCCACCTTCCCAACCTATAGAAAATTCCTGAGTTTAGCTTCTAGTTTTTTGAGAACAGAAGATGGAGAATAAAGTGAGAAGCTCAATACACTTAGAATGAAGAAAGAATAGAACTCACTAATTGTAGTCTACCCACATAAGAAAGGTTTTTATGGGTTCATTTATTGACTCTCGCATCAATCTTTTTCAATAAGGGTAAACACTCTCTCCTCGATAACCTATATGTAATGAGAGGAACATCTAGATACTTTATAGGTAAGGATCCTTTCCTAAGGTCAGACAATTATTCCATTTGATTTGTCAAGTGATCCATATCACGAGAAAGGAAAAACTAACTTTTGGAATGGTTCATATCCGTTCCTAAAAATCGAGAGAAAGAGTTTAGACAAATGAGCAATATTTGAGTTGAACTGATGTCAGCATGACAGAATAACAGTAGGTCATCCACAAATAGGAGGTGGGTGAGTTTAAGAGTTTTACATCTCCAGTGGTATTTAAAAGAAGGATTTCTCACCATGCAATCATTCAAACTCCTAGAAAAACTTCCATACAAATAATAAAAAGAAAAGGGGATAAAGAGTCTCCTTGTCTAAGCCCAGATTTTCTTGAGAAGAACTTGGAAGGTAATCCATTGATCAAAATAGAATATGAAAGGGAAGAAATGCACTTTTGGATCCCGAAAGAATGAGAACTTGAATCATTACTTAGTTTTGTGATAATAGAATCGTGAACTTTTGATTGTTTTAAATGTAACAAACAATCTGAACTTTTCGTTAATTACATTGACTAGAATTCTAGAAATACTATGCAACAATCTAATGATCTATCACAAAATAAAGCTAAAAAAATTAATATTTTTACAAATTAGTATTATTCTTTGAGACAAAATTTGGCATAAGACTAATGCTGATCAACTTTTAAAAGAATTAGAGTTTTGTTATTCTATAAGAAATTAAAATACTCAATATGCCATATCAACAAAACTAACGAATACAAAACAGACATATAGGGTAAGAGCAATACAAATGCTTTCCATATATATAATTCGTCATTCAGCAATCAATCACAAACTTCATAACGTTGCTTTCTCCTTTCAACTCTAGTTGGCTTCCTTTTGTGGGGGCAAACAAATTTAGACGAGCTATTTATACAATTGCATGGATATGGTCCTTAAGCATGTGAAAGCAAATATAATCACTCTTACATATATGAATAAATGACACCAATTCAATAGCTCTAAGGAACAAATCACTTGTCCGCTTAGCTAATTATTCATAAATTCCGTCACTTGAAAACGTATTTAACCACACCAGGAATGTGGACGTTCACGAAGTAATCTTCCCAATCAATGCACTTAGGATCGAAGTAGAACACATCAGTCTCAACTCCATTGTCTCTTGCAGCAATCCGCAACTTCTCCGTGTTCATGTCATCAAAACTGCGTTGCAAAGGAGACCCTTATGGGCATGAAAACAAAAAACACAAGATTTAACTATAAAAGTGTGACTCTTATGTAGAATATACGTACACTCCCTGGAAGAACAAGTATGGTCTATAAAGTTCCACCAAGCGCATCACGTACTTGATCTTTCGATTGAGATCACTATACACCCCTTCAAAATAATGGCAAAATGCTGTGTTTGCCAATTCTAGTCCCTGTATTGAGAATTAGGTGTTAATTGGAAGAATGAGAAACAATTAATATTGAAAACTTCGTATATGTTGATAAATAAATATGAAACCTTTAGAAAGAACAAGTAGCGAACTGCCATGTATCTCCGAAAACTATCCATGCTGCTCAACACTCTAATCTTGCGGACCTTCACTGGCTTCCCATCCTTGCCAATCCATGGCTTCTTGCTGAAGTAACGGAACCCGAAATCGTTAAGACTAGAGTACGTGAGAGGATTTCTTACTGAAGATCCCACTTGGTAAATTTCATAAGATGGTTGATTAGCATGAGCAGTCATGGCCACAATAATTGAATTCACCACCATGTCAGCTGGTATCTGAACGTTCAGACAAACACACTCCTCATTTTCAATTTCTTAAGGATATGCTCTTGCAAAAGCACTAGAAAGCCGTTTTATATTTATAAATCTTAGGCAATAAATAAGACGAAGATTTCTGTTTATCTTACTGCATCTATAATCGTATTAAGGTCACCAAGAAAGCATGTCAGCCTGCCTTTTCCATATCCCACAGCTATGCCATCTATTGTCCTGAAACCGAACCAAGAACAATTTTAAATGGTTTCTTTGCTGACAAGACACAAGAGATAATAAATTGTTACATATCGTACCTTGCACCTTCAGCCCAACCAGGAAATGGTTCTTTGTAGGTACTAGTGACAATGGTGGGTCGAATTATTACCACTGGCATTTCTTCCTTCAATTGTCCCACAATCATCTCTCCCATTGCTTTTGTAAATACATATGTATTTGGCCATCCATAACACTTCGCTCTGCCATTATCGTCATTCATGGACATTAATATATTAGAAGTATGCCATGCTATAAATTCAATCATTAAACAATTTGTTTTTTTTTTTGTTTTGTTCATCTTTCTCTTTTTCTTTTCTTATCATTCGATTAGATTCTGCCTCTTATGACTCTGGTTCTTATTCACAATACAAAAGCCATGTAATATTTAAGGAAAAGGCCAACTTCAACATGAACTATATGTCGGCCCTTGTAAATATAGATAACTGTTTTACTTAATTTTAGAGTGATTCATACTAACGTATTAATGTGTTTATCAATAAGTAGATAATAATTAAAAAGTGATCTCTTCCCTTGTGCTGGGGATGGGAAGTCATGCTCTTGCAAAATGCAACGTACAAAAACGCATTTAAAGACTACTGACAATAGAAAATGAGATTAGACCACAAGAACACTTGGCTTCGTCTATTTCCCATACTATCAGGGACCACCCAGCAATGTGACCTGAAGTTCTTGTGTTGTTTTTTTTTTTTTTAGTTTCTCAAAGGACTAACACATATTAATTGTAATATCAAGACGATTTCGAGTTAAATTCATACAATTCACTGATTCAATAATATAGATGGTTATATCATTTTATTACAAAATGTTGACAACTAGACCAGACACTTGTGATTTTTATAAATATCATACTTTGGTCAGACTTCCTTAAAATATTTTGGACCGCCTCGTACGGTTGAATGTCCCTGTCTTTATATTCGGTAACCTAACAAGTATCCTAGTGAAATTAAGTATTTCTCGGTTTTCAACGTCGTGAAGTTCATACTTGTCCAAGGCCAGACTTTGAGATTGATTGACTAGTGCACCTTTCCTCCGCCTGCCTTCAATAGCTAATTAAAAGGAATTATAAATACATGGACTTTTCCTAATTATTATGTAATTAGTGTTTTCACTTTTGTCACTAATTGAATACCTCGAATGAGACCAGATCTCCTGTGTAATATTACCATATCTTATTCTATCCAATAAATCTCAACCATTTATTTATATAGGTCCCGCGTGAGTTTCGCGTGAATTCCGTAAAATAAATGGTTGAGATTTCATAAGACAAAATAAGACAAGATAATATTAGACAGAGGATCTCATTTCACCTCAGATTTGTAAGAACAATAAATGTCTGGGGACTAGCTAGAGAGGCTGGGGTCACCATCGAAATGGCACAAGGGAAATGTCTTGCCCTTGTCTATAACTCGAGGAAATGTGTGAAATCCCAAAAGATTTGGATTTTTTGTTAATAGAGGAAATTTTCAACCTTCGAATACAGCACAGCCTGCTCTTGTCACGTCTCAGCATTTAAGAACTAAAATATTTACTCTTCCAGCAGCCAAAAGTGGGATTAAAATATTAACGGTTATTTATTATATAATAATGTTCTTATACTTTAGAAACGGCCGCTTTCTTAATTAAAGATAAGATAAGGTTACGTGTTAGACCCTTTAGATCTCGCATATTAAACAAAATTTCTATCCGAGTGTTGTTTTTACTTTTTATACTGATCAAGAACTTACCTGTCAATGCCCATATCTCTCATGATCTCTTTGATCTCCTCACCCTTGGCTCCTGTTGCTTGGATTTGATCCAATTTTGCCTCAACCAGCCTCTTCTCTTCCTCGATGTCTAGTCCAGTGACTCCGTTAAGTGTCTCCCCCATTTGATATGGAGTCTCTAGTATCAACCCTGCCTTCTCTCCAGCAACATAGGCTGAAAATTAAACCAGATCTAGCTCTTGATTACAAATATTTTGTTACAAAATCCAAATTTGGAGACGAATCTAGAATGTAAACAGGTGTGCATCATTGTCTATATTATCATTAAACAAGGAAAAAAAAAGTGATTTTAAATATATACCAGTGGATACGTGAACGAAACTCTTTAGTCTCACACACTTCTTGGCAAAGCACAAGACATGCTTAGCTCCCAGTGTGTTAATTCCAAGTGCAACGTCGTATCTGCAGGTTTAATATTTTCCTGTAAAGTGAACATCCCAAGAAAATAAACAAATTGGTTGTTGTCCGTTTTCGAAAACCTACCTTTCGTCAAAGTTGGTGGTGGCAGCTAAATTTACAACGACATCTAATTCATTCCACATCACCTCCCTTAGGTTTGAATCCTCCACTCCCAAATCATCATCGCGAGAGATGTCTCCAGGTACAAGAACCGTCTTGTCAGACATGAATGAATTCAGATTTGCACCTAATTTCTCTTTCAGAAGTCTGAATAAGTCCTTCCCGATAACCTACGATCACTGGTTAATCACCAAATAGATAATTTGATCAAAATTAATTTGTGTTTTACTATGTCCCTAATTTACCTTTTCCTATTTCGATACGTTTTTCCAGTGGTGTAAAACCACATTTACCGTTCAGAGCAAGACATTTGCTTGAACAAGGAACATATGATATAAGTTCTTAACTTGAGGAATTCGAATATTTTTCAGGCAGAAAATGATGGATGAAAGGAGAAAGGAAGGAAAATAAAGATCAGAAGAATTTTGGAGATGAAGTGTCCCGTCATTGAACTTTTGTTTTCTTCTCTACCCTTTTGCATGAAGTTCGTTTCACTCTATAACATAGATATATACCTCATTCTGAAAGCGTTGGGAGGCAGATTTAGCATCAGCAGCTCTTAAAAGAAGATATATCTTCTTCACTTTTGGCTGCATTCTCAATATCTTCTCCAGGAAAACTGCATTGCGAAAAGGAGTGAGTGTGCAATCACTAGAAACTTACTATTACAAGAGCAAATAAAAGCGAGCGTACTCTTCGCTAGAAACCCGGTTGCACCAGTGACCAAAATGGTCTTGTTCTCAAGAAACTGAAGAACACTCCCAATATCCATTGCAAGAGCCAATGACAGAGAGAGAGGATAATGGCAGTAACACTACGCTCTGAGAACCTGTCTTCAGCTGAGATGAAGCGAAAGAAAAAGAGCTTCAAAATTGTTAATGCCACAATATGGTCACGTACTAGCATTACATATATAGAAGTTGAGGGGTATAGCCTTTATAAAGAGGTGGAGTACACGCAAGGCACATGTGGTATTCTTCGTAGCACAGTGTAGGTAGGGTTGCTAACAACAGTCTACCAAGGCAGATAAAAAATGATTATAATTATTGATGAAAATAACCATTCAATCACTTTTCTTGGCTGTATTACTCCCATTTCGATTGAGGTGTCACCAACACAACTTGATGAGCAGGTCACATACATTTACGGCAATCTTACGTAAATAGAAACAAGTAATGGTCTTTCCTTAGCTCCTAGTCTGACCAACCCACCACATGCATTTAGACTGCGTGTGCAAACAGGGTATAGATGCTCGTGACATGTTTTTCCCCCCAAAGAAAAAACTATATTTTTTTATTGCTTGCAAAAAATTTTGAGAGGATGTTAATTATGAAAAGATACTTTTAAATTATTTATATTTAAATTAATCTTTACTTAAATAAGATAAGTTCCTTATAAAAGGTAAAACTTAAACCTCAAATTTTACGTAACTATATACATAAAGAAGGTTCAAACCTACGACTCTATGTTGAGCAAGAGATACTTTATGATTCCTCTCGTACGAAACTAACAATTCTTGGCACGTACTGACCTCCTGACTTCTGTTAACTGGCTAATGCAATGTCCACGGAATATGTGAAGTGCGCCTTTAAAATGCCAAATGGAGTAAACGGCCACAAGTCAACTCTCAATTATTAATTAATTAGAACTAATTAGGTGACCAATAGTTGCTAATGATAATTATTTTTATTTAGTAAAAATAATAGTTTTTAATATTTATATTAGTGATGGAATCACCAAATAATATCTACCAAAAATGTATCATTATAACTACATTAATTAATTTTAGTTATTAATTAATATATTCATTAATTTTAATAACAAAAATGTAACTTTACTATGTTGGTAATTAATTTTGTTTAAATAAAACAAAAACAAAAATAGAAGTGATACCACAGAGCTTTCAAATATTCATAATTTATTTAAAAAGTAATAATCCTAATTAAGTAAAACAAAATATAGCTGCTTAACTGCTATATTAAGAAATCGCTGTGAATTAACTGCTTACCAACACATCCATGAATAAGGAACACACTTCCACATCCAGATCTGAGATCTGCTGTACTCTTTTCTGCTCACATTCATTGTCTTGCTTATCTCTGAACCATTGGGACACACGTCTATGGCTTTCAATAGGTAGGGCGTTCTCCCTAAGTTGTTAAGTTCGATAAATGAGACATGACGGTATTTTATATCTGCATATCACTGAAAACTCAAAAACATTCTATAATAGGACCATATCATATTCATTCTCAATTTTGATTAAGAAAATTATAAGATAAAATATATTTTAAATATGAAAATTTACTTAATTTTATAATGCTAATTAAAAATATCAAAATTTTAATTAAATATCAAAATTTTCAATTTACTATAAATATAATTCATCGGCAGCTATTACAATTAATTATATTTATTAATTTTGTTAATGTAAACAATCACGTAAATTAGGTCATTCTTTTGAAAAAATTTATAGAATTTTAACAAACTATTCAATAAATTAAAATTTTTAATTGTTACTAACATTAATACATGATAATAAGTTTTTTCTTTTTATTATTTTGTTTCTAATTGGCCAGTATTAATGATAAATTAAAAAAGATGAGACATAGGTGATTCGTACATAATAAAGGGAGATACTTCGATGCTCCAATGAGAAGATGTAATAAAATATTACTAAAAATATAAGAGGAAAAAAAAAGGCCTAACAATAATGGAAGAAAAGTAATTAAGAACGATATGCTTGTGTTGAAATTTACCAAAAGCATAGGCTACAACAAAAAACTTTGATGTACTAGGATATGGATAAAAGATATTACATAAAGAGGTATTTATTGTTCTCTTAAGTCTTCTAAACTTTTTCCTGAATGTCATTCATCTTATAGATAGCCTTAATATTTTAATTAAGTAATACTTCTCTCCTAGTTACTTAGCTTAAGTAATTTTTTTTCTTAGTCTATTTACTTTACTATAATAGTTGGTGTGATTTATTCTTGTATTGATCTTTTTTTGTCCTAGTTTTATATTTATTTATGTGTTTTATCTTGTACCATTAATCTTTATCATGTTTTATATATATTGTATTATACAATTTTATATGTTTAGTTATACTTACTTATTGATATTTTGTACTATTATTAATTTGCAATGTATATGAGTCTATCGGAAATATCTTCTACATCATATAGAAGTAAAACTACATATTATTGGACCTCTCTAAATCTTACATTCTAACTGGACTCTCAATAAATGTTGTTATTTTGTTTCTAATAAAATTTAATAATTTATTTATCTAAAATTTTAACATATATATTAACATGTACGAGTCCAATTCATATGATCACTTCATATCAGCAAAATTAATAAGAATTAACCGTATTAATATCTAGGTTATATTTACAACAAATTGAAATTTGTAATATTTAATTAATATTTTGATACTTTTAACTAGAAAATTTTAAATATAAAGTATAATTTACTCAAGAATTTATACATTTATGCAGTTCATACTTATGGTTTCAAGTTCAAATTGCCAATTCAGTCAATTTTCAAATTGACATCATAATTTGGTAAAAACGAAGAAAAAATCATACCTATTTGATGCCCATCATCATGCACACGGCAAGTACATAATCACTTCCATACAGTTATCGCAGCAATGCATGGCATGTAAAATGGAGCAGGAATCAATCAAGGCAGGGACCATATTGTTAGACTTGAAAGCATTAAATCAACATCCAGGAAGCAGACATTTAATTAAACGAACTGTTTTCGCAAGCATTGGAGGCCATATCGAAGTTCCGTATGAGAATGCTATGATTTGATGGGAGAAGCAGCGAGTAACATGAGTTCGGTGATTACAGATACAATGTTCAGCTAACTCAGTACTGTTTTCAATGCATCATTTACTCTGATCAAACCATGTGTAACGCGGACTCGCCCTATTCTCTTAGACTTTTTTCTTCTTCTCAATTAATGTTTATGTAAAGTATGCATGGTCCTCCGTAACTCCCCCCTGCGCCTCTTTCAGGCTGTGGCTCTTTTTTTCTTCGACGGTCCTATGAACCTTATTTGATAACTAGCGCGAACAAGTAAGCACATTTTTTATTGTTATAAAAATAATATATTTATTATAATATTAATAATCACCGATATTTATCAATTTTTGTTTATGTAATTTTTTTAATTTGTTCGCTCTTATAAATTAATTAGGGTAGTGTATTCCCTTGACATATTTATTTAACGTACATTTTTTAAGAGATTGGGTATATTTTTATGACACAAAATAATAAAAAAATAATCCACCTTATTATTAGCAATCAATTTATTAACATTGTTAAACAAATCTCGAAATTTGAAACTATCTATTAAAAGAATAAAGACCTAAAATTCTTGATAATAAACTAAAATTCTTACACTATTAATTACAAACACTGTTTGACAAGCATGTGAATGGATATAATTTTATGAAAAGTTTAAGCGACGCAATGCTTCATCTTTCGCATGTTTTGAGTGAGGTCAACAACTTCTAGCTAGGCAAATGCAATGCTTCATCTTTCGTGTAGATTCAGCTTTCCCTTAAAAAGGTTAAAGCACGTGCTAGAGGATCTGAAGGTGATTACAGAATGATCTGCTCGTCTTTCACAATGACCAAATAATAATTTGGTCCACAATTTTGTCAAAAGGTGGAGGGACTTACTGCATGCACATCTTTCGCTTTAGAGGCAATTATTAGCGGTCGTAGTTGCTCTCTTAAGATTTTAGATCAGAGTTTTACCTTCTATAAAGAACCTACTCGATTCGAGCAAAAATTAGATTAGGAGTAAATAGCTTAAAGGTGCTTTATTATAATTAAAATCTTTCTAAAATATCTCGTAGATAAAAAAAAAAAAAAAGAAGAAGAAAAAAAAGACTGTACATAACCGCTCAAGCATCCCTTCTTCAACTTCTACCTGCTCTACAGTTTAGGCTGGCATGAGCAAGACTTTACCTAACTTGCCGCCCATGTAACTTGCCGCCCATGTCAGTAGGTTGAGAGCGAAATTTTGTTTGGATTTTAGTGTTAAATGTTCGTAGAATTGGGATTGAAAGTTAAATATAGATTCAATATGAAAATATGAGTGAACAGTGATGGGATTTTGTTGAACCTGATTAACTTGTTGGTGTAAGATGTGATTTATTAGGACTCTAACTAGTAAAGTTCACAAGATTTTTTAAATCGCTTAACTAATAACAAATTATTCACGCAATAAAAATCACGGAAAGATAACGAACCCAAAATTTTAACATGAAAAATATTTTTATATAAAGGTAAAAATTATGGAACAAACCGATATTAAAATCTATTAAATCAAATAATATGATACAAATGATAAAGATTTCCACTCTTTTACAAGAGAACTATAACAAATATAGCTCTTCTAAAACTCTCTTAAAAGACTTATGGTAGCAACCTCTAAAATTGAATACAAATTGGTGTGTGTATATATATAGACACGAACATACAAATACTATTTTCAAATAAATTCTAAAAATTAAATTTTAATAAAATTGTAGTTCATGAAAGTTATTTGAACTCTAAAACTCTTCTATCATTACGTGTTCCTATCTCATAAAACTTTTGTCTCTCAAACTTACTTTTAAATCTCACCAGTATAAGATTTTATACTGCATACTATTATTCACAACTTCATTATTTTGATTTCCGAAGACAGTTAATACTTTCAGAGTCCAAATTTAATAGTTTTTGTTAAGCTAGAATCTATAAAATAGGACTTAACCCACAACATGACTATGTTCATTTAAAAGTATTTATTCTTAATTTAGAACATGCACTAAAACTTCACTTGTCAGGGTAAAGTAGGAGGATAGGAGGAATAAATGCATTACAACCGAGAGGTTGTGATACATTATTTACAACAAACGTTCGCTTTAGTTGATACTTACTATGAAAGTTTTAATTGGTAGGCCATTTCTGCTATACTGTTATTAATATTAATAAAAAAATTCAATTCAAATAATTGTTTTTTCCCTGTTTAAAATAGGTAAATCATATTAATTTAGTGAAGTTACTTAATAGAATAAGCTTTGAGTTTAATAATTTAGTTTGAAAAATATATTATATGAATATGATTTGGAGTAATGGACAAGCTTTGGATTCAATCTCTGGGACGAGTGAGACAAAAAACTTGAAAAAAGTGTATAATTTTGTCAAAACCTAGCATCTATGCCGTGCTCGTTCCTATACTTAGTGCTCCATACTGAATCTTTTCCAGGCCAGACAAAGATTTTTGGAGAGCATGCACGGAGGGTCGTAGGGTCTGCTTGGCTCGACAACAATTGTTAGTTACTCGGGATTCGGGAATATGTTATTTATTGATTGATTTCATATCATTAATGACGATAGAGTGGTGATTTTGCGTAATGGTATGGATGTTCTGTGAATAATGTGAAAATATTACTTGACGTTGCAAAATAAATGGTAATAGCAAAGACAACACGCTTTTTGATTTGTAGCAGAATAGACAACGAAGTATATGCGCATTAGTTACAGCAGATCAATTTACATATTTGAATTGGTTAAAATTAATCTTTATTTATGATTTTTTTGGGAAATATACATATTTAATTAAATATGAAAAGTAATATTCATCGAGGTTTCTCACGAGGGATGTTGATATATTTATTGTTTTGATATATAAAAAATTCCAAGTTAAATCATTAATCAATCATGTTTAAGTATTCAATTAAATTGAAAATTCTTTTGATAAATAAGAAAGACTTTATTCAAAAATAAAAGTTATGTACATAACTTTAAATTCTTCCAGATGAATCTCCATACTACAAAATGGAGAGCCAATGAAACATATGGCATACTTATAACCTACTTCCTTACTTCAAAATACAATCTCCATATATTATACAATCTTTTTACAAAAAACTTAATGGCGCTTGCTAACTAGATAGAAACACAAGATACCAACAATAGATCCAGCTACAAATGCAAGCAAAATAAATTAGCAAATCTATTCAACAATCAATACATTGTAAGGAGATTGGTGTTTATTGAATTTCCTGGAATATTGCCAACTTGCCATCTCTCTCGTATCTACATTTATAGGAGCTTTAATAATTTTTTCCTTCCATCCATCGGTAAAGCTCCTTGATCTGCTTCTGGGATTTATTCTTGTCTATTCCCCACCATGCTTTCCTTGCTTGTTGTTTTGAAACAATGAGATTTCCTTAAGCTGATTGCACTCTGCTTTACCGAAGGGGGTTTGGATTCCTCTCTTGATCTTGTTTGAAAACTAACAACTCCATTTGTAATTTTAAACTATAATGTTGCTGCATCTATTTTCATTTCTGCTTTGGAGACCAAGAGCCTGTTGACCTGAAATGACAAACTTGCAGTAAATATATTAGTAAAAATAACTACAATAATTAACTCCTCACATTGTTTGAGCTGAGATATTTCATAACTTGAAAAATTACTCTGAAGTACAAATTCTCTACATCTTAGCTTCATCTTTGAATGTACGTGTATTCCTCTCAGACCAAATATTGTTGACAATAATGGAAAGGAGAATTGGAAAAATGCTATTGTTAGAGGTTCTGAAATTCTGATTAAACCAAGTGGGAATGGATTGAAGGTTTGTCGGATTTGGGATGTGTATATGGAAATGGTTTACACAGTAGTCCCACACGGTTTTGGAGTAGGGGTGTTAGAATTTACAATGAGCCTAGGGGCCCAAACGAGAATGAAAGTTAGACTATATACAACCCTAAGTGAGATTCCATCCTAAAACCAATTGGTGCTAGGTGGAGTAGTCCACTAGACTTATATATTAGTTTTCTTTCCTCTCTTTCTCTAATATGGGACAAACTCCCACTCTTTATATTTCAACACATCTCCCTCACGTGTGGGTTTAACTCGTGACATAATCTATTAGTTCGAGGTGTTAACGACTAACATAAGAGCAACCTGCTCTAATATCATGTTAAAATTTACAATGAACTTACGGACCCACACAAGAAGGAAAGTTAGACCACATATAAATCTAAGTGAGGTTCCATCCTAAAACCAATTGGTGATAGGTGGAGTAGCCCACTAAACTTATATATTAGTCTTCTTTCCTCTCTTTCTCCAATATGGAAACTCTCACTCTTTATATTTCAACAAGGGGCACTCAAAAGATAAGTGGTCAACAGCTTCATTATCCAAGAAACACAAGGAGCAGTGAGGAGTTTAGAGATAGTGAAGTTTGTCTCGTGTTTATAACTTCTTAAGGAGAGCTAGCCATCATATAAAAGAACACCTAAAGCTATTGCTTTTGAACCAAACCAGCTTATACTAAGAAACATTCTGAATAGGAGGTCTCAAGAAATTATAAGCTGACTCATTAGTATACCTTTTTGCTAACCATTCCAAACTATCCGATATTGAACTATTTAGTTGGCCCTGAAGGGACTCAAGGTTGCTAATGACCCCTATGGTAGCCTCTCGCCATCTCCACTCATCATTGCTGATAACTTCTGAGACTCTTACTGTCATTGGAAGATCCAAACCATTGATCTCTCTCAGAGAAGAAAAGTCCTTTAAGATTCCTCTTGGATGCCACGGATCCTGCCATACAATAGTAGAAATTCTATTCCTTATCCTAAATCTGAATTGGTTCCCCATTTTATCCCTCACAAATAAGATTTTCTTCAAACTCCAAGAACTATTATTGGTAGGTTGGACATTCCAAAAATTTTTCCTTCTCAAAATGATACTATGAACTCACTTAACCCACAGAGCTTCCCTATTAATAAAAAAGTACCAAATCTTTTTACCTAATAGAACATAATTTCAAGTTGTCAAATGTTTAATTCCTAAACCTCTTTCCCATTTGGTTCTATAAATGTCACTCTATTTAAACTTTGCATAAGAATTAGAAGCAACCTTTCCTGCCCACAGAAAATTCCTATATCGATCCTTAAGAATGGAAGAAGGAAGAATGAAATAGGTAGACTGATATACTTAGAAAGAAGAAAGGATTGAAATTACTAATTGGAGTCTATCAACATAGGAGAGATTTTTATGAGTCCATTTATTTATCCTCTTATCAATTGGAAGCATGCAAATTGTTTATCTCTTAATGTGGTAATTGTACTACAAGAAACTACATAACTATTTCACCTATATTTGTATTAAGTTGCTTAAATGAACATCAAACTATGTTATGAGGAGGGTGAAGTGAATGAGACGCAACAAGGCCAGTGTTTTCTTTGTCGCTTACTAGGAAAACTTGACAAATACAATACTAGTGTTTCCATTTTACTGTGCCTCTTTTAAGTCCTATGAAAATTTAGGTATAGAGATCAATCATAAAAGACAGTGAAAGTTACATATAGAGATCAATCATAAAAGACGGTGAAAGTTACAAATAGAGATCAATCATAAAAGACGGTGCAAGTTATATACTTCACAAGCAATCTGTTCCTCTTCTTAACTGCACTTGTCGTAGCTGTTGTATCAGAAAAAGATAGGTTTTGCTTGTACTCTCCATACGAAATGCGAAAAGGATGTATATAGATTGCATGTGATTGCACACATACTAAGGATATGATCTATCAAATCATTTTAGAATAAGCAATGACGATGCATTGTACTTAACAAGGCAAGAACTGAAAGACACACTATAAGTTACATTGAAATGTTGCATATCTTTTTATTATCTTCTCAACCCTCGTCAGTGAAGGAATTGAGTTCACATGTTAAAAGCCTATCCAGCCATTTTGAAAGGAAAGGCATGCAAACTTTCACGTTCTTATATATGCACAGGTTATAACGTCATATGCCCAAATCTCATTTAGTGCTAACGAGCCTAACCTAACTACCTAGTCGAACTTTCACACGAGCTAATTATAAATGTGTTATATTTCTTCATTAAAAATAATTATCCTTAAGAATAGTTTTATAATTTAATATTTGAGCTTCTTGTGTATAAATAATTCATCTTAGTCTTAATTGCATATTAATATAGAATTTTCAAATAGTGTCAAACTTAATTTTGATAATAATTTTTGTGCATACATCTAATTTGTAAATTTTTTTACTTTTTAAATATGTATTTTTAATTTACAATTAAAAGTAAGATTCAATAGTAACTTATATATAATAATAATCTCATAATTTAATACCTTAAAAATTTAGGTAAAGGTATGATTATTTGAAAATTTAACAAAGAAATGGTTAAGAAAACACATGCAATGAGTGTGATAGGTATTATGGGAAGTTCGCTGAAAGATGTTCCAATCACTTCTTCACATGGCTGAACCAAGCATTTTGTTACAATTGGCTGAATTAAGCGCGGATATGAATGACGAGGTTGATTTGTTTTAAACACGGAAAACTGTTGTCTTTGGCTTCATTCTCTTCTACTTGAGGTGTAATGCATGGCTTCTATATATATATATATATATATATATGACTTTGAATCATTACCTTTTAGTAATAGCATATTTACATTAGGAGAACAATCCCCTTCAGTTTTTGGTGAGGTGGTCACCAACAAGAACCATAATAGTAATAATAATTCATTAGCCTTACCTTCTCTCCGACAGTGTATCAATGACACAAGCAATACTTTTGTATAGAGCACAAAGAAAGGTAAGTAGTTTACCGGCTATGTTCACTTTTTACCATATTATATAATCAAACAAAAGTTTGTTCATATATATTAAACTAGGTTTACGTCTCTTTCCTTTAAGGTAAACACTTTTGTATATGGCAAGCTTTGATCAATTGTTAGTTTCAAGATTTTGTAGACGACAGGACGAACGTTGGAGGTACATTAACCAAAATTTAAATTGGTAAGTTGTGCTTAGTCTCTCTCGCACACGCAAGTGTGTATTATTATATTGGACCTGAAACAAAAGTTCAGAGTCGTGTGGAGGACCTCTACTTGCATTGTCAGACTTGTAATCCAGTGTCGGAAGTAATAAGAAGCAGTCAAATCCCGATTTCGAAGAAAGGACCTTCGAGTTAGCTTCTTCGTGTGCAGGTGACAACTAATCGTTCGGTAAAAAGCAAACATTGCATTTCGGCTTTCCTTAAATTATTAGAACCATGTTGAATCCATGAATAGTTATATCCAACTATCAAACGCCGCAAGCTATTCTCACAATAGCAAAAGGCCAAAATATATACATTTAACTAAATTTTTATGCTCTAGTTTCTTGAGTTGCGGATTGAGTAAGAGATGGAGGGATTACGTTAACTTGATATTAAATATTGAGAATTTAAACTTTTTTTTCTTGTCCAATTGTACTTGTAGTCATTCTTATTTGACTAAATTATTTGATGCTTAAAATAATTTAAAAATTACATATTTTAAATAAGTTATTCAATGAATTAATAATTAAAAATGAAATAATATATTTAATTTAAATTATATTTACAAATTTAATATCTTTTTTGTTATTTTTCATGTCATCAAAATGGAAAATTTTCTTAGTGACACATGTGAAAACCGTATGATACTGTTTGTACAAAATGTTTTCGATGATTTTCTTATTGATTGAGTAATGTATATATACACAATAAATGATTCTAATCTAACCATTGAATAAAATCTGTTATAATCTAATGGTCTCAACGATAACAACAGGTAGTATTGTCAGTAGCTACAGCTGGAAAGTAATTATTACTGTAGCTAATCAACTAGTGTGCATGTGTAGGTTTAGCTTTGTTAGCTGCAGATGAGGGTTGAGCCATCCTCAAACAAATGGGCCTGGGATCATTGTCGGGCTTATCAATATTGCAGACTGGGCTTGGTTTAATGCTCTGGTCCAACATTCTATCATTCCCTGTCAAACAATAACGGGGATAGACATCGACGTTGAGCTTGGAGATGAGCGTCGACGATCGGACCGCCGTGAGAGGCTTTGTGAGTAAGTCTGCTAATTGATTTTCAGTGTTGACATATCTCACATCTAATTCTTCTTTTTCGATTTTGTCTCATATGAAATGAACATCAACTTCGATATGTTTCGTTCGAGCATGAAACACTAGATTTAGGGCAGGAGACCTAGCTCCATTATTGTCACACCAAATAATTGGTGTTTGTTTGAGATTAAAACCTAACTCCTTAAGTAGAGAGTGAAGCCATAGGACCTCCGTCGAGATTTGAGCAAGTGTCCTGTACTCAGCTTTGGTGCTTGAGCGAGAGATAGTGATTTGCTTCTTTGAAGTCCCGAATATCAAATTACCCCCTAGGAAGACACAATCGCCAGTAGTGGACTTCCTATCGTCTGGATTTCCTGCCCAGTCAGATTCACTATAAGCTTAGAGAAAGAAAGGAATGGGCGGTGGACGAAATAAGAGAGCAAAACCTGAGTTGCCTTTTAGGTATCGTAAGACGCGCTTGCAAGCAACCCAGTGAGAATCGAGAGGGTTTGAGAGAAATTGACTCAACTGATTTACGGTATAATTGATATCTGGTCTAGTGTGACATAGATATTGTAACGCTCCAATAATGCTTCTGTACAAGGTTGGATGCGCAAAAGGGGAACCCTCAAGAGCCAACAGCTTAGAACCAAAAGCCATTGGAGTAGAGCATGGTGTACAATTGGACATGTTGGTGAGAGCAAGGAGATCCATTGTGTACTGCCGTTGCAACAAGTACAAACCATTTTCATTTCTGTAAGCTTCGAAACCGAGGAAGTGATTTATACTTCCTAGGGTTTTGAGAGCAAATTTACTGTTGAGTTGCTTGATAATCGATTGAATTTCTAAAGGTGAGTTCCTTGTGATTAAGATGTCGTTAACGTAGATTAGGACCAGTAATAAGGAGCAATGACGTTTCCTGTAGAAGAGGGAAGTATCGGATTTGGAGTTGTGAAATCCCCAATGTAGAAGAGTAGATTTTAAGGTAGTATACCAAGCTCGTGGAGCTTGTTTAAGGCCATAGAGTGCCTTATCTAATCTGCAGACATGGTGAGAAAATTGTTGATCCACAAATCCTTTGGGTTGATGGATATAGATTTCCTCGTGTAAATGTCCGTTAAGAAATCCGTGGTTGACGCCTACTTGTTGTATGTCCCAATTTTGTGAAACAACTAGAGATAGCGCCACCTTAATGGTTGAAGATTTTATTGCAGGGCTGAAAGTCTCTGTAAAATCAAAGCCTAGAGTTTGATTGAATCATTTAGCCACAAACCGGGCTTTGTATTTGTCAATTGTACCGTTAGAATCGTACTTGATGCGAAACACCCATTTAGTGCCCAAATTTTTCATATAGGATTGAAAGGGAGCCAGAGCCCATGTTTTATTGCGTTGGAGAGCTTGAATTTCTGAATACATGGCCTCTTTCCATATAGGATCTGTGAGAGCAATAGCAGTTGATTTTGGGTTAGATGTTGTGGAAGATGTGAGAGATGATTGATAGACCTTTGGTTTAAAAATACCACTTTTAGCTCATGTCTGCATGGGATGTAAGTTTATGATACATAGTGGAGTAGGAGGGTTAGGAGAACCAGATAATGGTGAAGAAGGAAAAGGATTAGAGTTGTGTACCTGAGTTGGTGTACCTGAAGAAGAAGATTGCAGGAGAGGGTCCATGCTGTGAGACTGCCCAATAATTGCCCATAGGGAAACTCGGATTCATTGAATGTGATGTGTTGGGAGATGTATATATGACTAGATGGGTGTAAGTATTTATAGCCTTTATGATAAGGACTATAGCCAAGGAACACACATTTGCTGGTGTGAAAGTTTAGCTTGTGTTTATTGTAGAATTGTAAAAGGGAAAGCATGTGCATCCAAACATTCTTAGGTGATCATACGTAGGCTATTTGTAAAATAATTTTTGGAATGGTGAGAGGTTTTGTAGAACTGGAGTAGGTAGATTGTTGATCAGATATGTTGCGGTTTGGAAAGCCTCAAGCCAGAAGGTTAGAGATAATTTAGCATGAGACAGTAGTGTAAGACCAATCTCAGTTATATGACGATGCTTTCTTTTAGAAATCCCATTTTGTTGATAGGTATATGGACAGCTAAATCTGGTTTTAATGTCATGTTGATCAAGGAATGGTAATAGCATCGTGAATTCCCCTCCCGTGTCACTGTGTAGTGATTTAATTTTGTGGTTAAGCTGTAGTTCAACAAGAGATTTAAATTATTTAAAAACGCCCATGGTTTTTGATTTGTTGTGCATAGGATAGATCTATGTAAACCGAGACAAGACATCAACAAATACCAGATAGTATCTATGACCATTCGTTGAAGGATAGGGACTTAGACCCTAAACATCGGTGTAGATTATTTCTAAAGGATCAGTGACAAATATATGGTGTGTTTGAAATGGTAATTTATGGTGTTTTCCATGTTGACAAGATCGCAAAAACTGATGGATTTAGGACTAAATTTGAGTTTCATTGATTGTAAAGTCTGTTATAATATAGTAGTATTAGGATGTCCTAAATGAGCATGCCACACATTAACATTTGATTCAGAAAGAAAAGCAGCACATTGATTGGAGGCAGAGTAGGATATATTGCTGATGGAAGGTTGTGCTGTGTTGGATAGGTTACTAATAAAAGGTTGTGGAATGATTAGTTTTGAACTAAGACTGTACAGATCATTCCTGAGAAGCCCCTTGAGCAAAATCCTCCCTGTAAGCTTGTCCTTAAAAACACAACAAGAGTCATTAAATTTAACAATAATCCTATTATCTTTGGTAATTTGAGAGATGTTGATTAAATTCTTGGTTATTTGAGGAACATGTAGAATGTTATGTAGTTTGAGAGGTGTAATGGAAGTTGATGGTAAAAGAGAAGAACCAATGTTAGAGATAGGTAATTTGTTACCATTACCAACTGCAAGTTGCTCTCGACCAGTGTATGGCTCTTAAATACTTAGATTAGACAAATCTGAAATGACATGATTAGTTGCCCAGCTATCCATAAACCAGTTAGGCTCAGAAGAGGAATTTGGTGAAGTAGCAACTGAACGATGAGCTAGATATGCCTGTTAAGAAGTGTTATTTATTTGCTGGGAAGGTTGATTGGATCGAGTTCCTTGCCAGTGAATGTCAAAACGCTTGTAGCATTTTAACGCCTCATGCCCTTCTTTCTGGCATAATTGACAATGCAGCTTGTTTTTACCCCCTCGTCCTCTGTTTCCTCGGCCTTTATAGGATCCTCGACCAGAATTTGAAGTGTAAGTAGATTGAGGAGAGTATGTTGCTAAATTAGCAGATGCAGAGGTCATAGCAATATGAGAGATAGCGTGTTGTTGTTCAAGTTTGGTCCCATGCATCATTAAGGTATAAAGAACATCTTGAAGAGAAGAAACACCCATAGATCCAGTGAGGAGTACAACCACAGAGTCATATTCACTGCCTAAACCACTAAGAGCACTAAGAATTAATTCTTGCTCTGTCACAGCATGACCAACAACTTTAAGTGAGTCACCAATGGACTTCACCTGTTATGGTTGAAGTTACTTTTTGAAGAGATGATAATTTTTGCTTGAGCTACAAGATTTTAACAAGTGAAGTCTGCGCATATAGGCTAACAAGTATCTGCCCAAGCTCCTTGGAAGAGCTAGCATGACTAACTTGGCCAATAACAGTGTCACCAATGGTGGTGAGAAGCCAGCAAATAAGAAGCTGATCTACTTGGGCCCATGCTTTATAAGCAAGATTAGGAGTAGAAATAGGATCAGCGGTATTGTCTGTAGAAGAAATAACAAATGGAGGTGGAGAAGCATGATCTGGTGAAATATAAGTTTCTAGATCCAATGCGCGTACAGCTGCAAGGATCTGAGGACGCCAGTTGAGATAATTGTACTGATCGAGTTTCAGAGTAATGTTAAAGTTTAGTGTTTTGGCTAGGGTAGAGAATTCGATAGAGGAAGAATTTAGGACAATGCTGGAACCATGATCAGTGGAAGAAAAAGAAGACCCAATAGCCATGATGATAACAATTAGATGACGATGAGTCGATTGAGCTTTGATACCATGTGAAAACCGTATGATACTGTTTGTACAAAATGTTTTCGATGATTTTCTTATTGATTGAGTAATGGATATATACACAATGAATGATTCTAATCTAACCATTGAATAAAATCTGTTATAATCTAATGGTCTTAACGATGACAGCAGGTAGTGTTGTCAGTAGCTACAACTGGAAAGCAATTATTATTGGAGCTAATCAACTAGTGTGCATGTGTAGGTTTAGCTTTATGAGGTGCAAATGAGGGTTTTGAACCATCCTCAAACGAATGGGCCTGGGATCATTATTGGGCTTATCAATATTGCAGACTGGACTTGGTTTAATGCTCTGGTCCAACATTCTAACAACACAATCTTGACAACACAATCTTGATATAGATTGAGAGGTAATTGAGAAATAAACACTACTAATTGAACTAGTCCCTTAACTAGTTATAAAAGTTTTCATATATTAAATTTTAAGTTTTAATATATGATTTTTGGTTGCACGAGAGAAGTTGAGCGTTTAAATCCAAGAAAGTATTAAATACTACTAAAAGCAAAATTCCAAAAGTACTGAAACCATATGCTTTAAAGGGCCAACCTTGGTCTGTGGGCAAAACCCAACCACATGGCTGCAAGTGTCCCCCATGGGCCTAGGCTTTTAGGTGGAACTTACTAGGTCTTAGAATAATGCTCGATTTTAATTGAGCTTAAGTTTACACTTTCTTTTATGTACAAGGTACACATTTTTCATTTGATTTTCGAAAATAACAATAATAAGCAGTAAAAGAACTTCTAAAATACCGAATAGAGAGTTTCAATAAGCAACTTTATCCTTAACCGCTTGACTTCAATAATTTTCTTTGTTCTAGAAAAATCTTATAAGTTTATATAAAAAAGTATATATACTTATCTTTGTAGTTGTTAATTGTTTTTAGGATTAATTGTAAAAAAATATTAACTTTTATTTAATTTTGTAATATCAATACGAATTTTAGAAAATGACGATAAAATATTTCAATTTTAATTTTTGACAAAAATAATTCAACGCTGAATTTTCTGTTAATTTTGATGATATGACGAGCCACGATATATTATTATTTTTGTCACAAATGAATTTTTATTATTTAATAAATTAAAAATATCAAACATTCTAAAATTATTTAAGGATTTTAATACTTTTTAATTTGTTAAATAACAAATTTTGTACATGACGCAAATATAATATATGACATAGTAAAAATATTAATCTTATATGTCTCATTACGTCATCCATATTAACAAAAAATTTAATGTTGTGTTATTTTTGCTAAAATTTGAAAGTTGAAATATTTTAGCGTCACGTGTTTAAAATTTAAGTTATTATTATAAAATTAAGTAACGTGTTTAAAATTTAAGTTATTATTATAAAATTAAGTAACGTTTGAGATCTTTTTATAATTAGCTCTTGTTTTTATTAGTTTCTTGTAAAATTTTTAATAAAGATTATCTATATCATATTTAAAACTATGTCAAAACGTCAATTACGTTAAAAAATTAATAGAAAAATTTTAATAAGAAGTTTCGGTTGAGAGTACTAAACTAATCACAAATATCTTTTTTTGGGATCACATCACATCATCATCACACTCAATCCAAAGTCTCGCAATAAAGTGAAGTCTGGAGAAGCTTAATAATACGCAACCTTACCCCTACATGATGCTCAGGAATCACTTTATCTCGCTTTGTCACAGTGAAGCATAATTTTGATAGTTGGAAAGGAAAACAAGTGAACTTAATAAGGTGAATTTCTTATATAAAGCGAGTTTAAATTGAGATTATTTTGATTTACGAGTCGGATTAAGTGAGTCAATCAAAACGTGTGATGTATTACTTATTCAATCATTAGGACTGTCAGAGATTAGAAATTCATAAGAAAATGAGTTCTCAGTCCCCCTATTACAAACTTTGGTGAAGAGAATTTCCGTCTAGAGAGATGTAACATTGAGAGCAACAAGACTTCTGACCCTTTGGACACCATTGTTCCATGTCAAAGCCCCAAATACAAAATCACCATTACTTGTCTTTTGAGGTGTAAAATCAATCCTGAAAGACATTTTCTCCCCTCTCCTTACAAATTTGACCGTTACAGGTGTAACTTTATCGAAAACGCCATCTAGATAATCTATACTCGCAACATGAATTGAGGGTCCTTCACCATAATACGTCACTATTCTATGAACAGACACGCTACCTTGCATGTTAGATATGCCAATGGAGCCTGCGCGGGTAGCCCAGTTGGTCATTGGGAAGGAAAGTGAGTCCAAGGTCTCGGGTTCGAGTCTCGGCATCGGCAGTGTGGGATCTCATCCAATGTGGTGACTCCTTGTGCGCACCGAACATTGGGCCGCCTTTCCGAGAAGCTGGCTGGGATCAAACCGTAATTTACCTTCCTCACACAATATTGGGCCAGAGTGTGGGGGCGCCTAGGGTGGGTGTTCCACCTTTTGAGTCCAAGACATGCCAATGGAAGGATAGTTAAAATCATATGACTGTACTATAGATTTCTGACAATAAGTTAGCTGTCCTGTCAAGGTTTTTTAGTTGTTCAGGGTTTGCACCAGTACTGCAAAGAAAATTGATAAGATCATCCACATTATAGTCGTAAACAAGTCCAGGATTGAGAGCTGCCTTTAGGTTTATGTGCCGGGATCCGTAGTCAAAAGGTGTCGATATGGTGTCATTTGGGTCTCTTGTAATGGACTTTTAGAGTGTTTTCTGTAGCTGTAGTCGTAGTCATTATTGCAGACTTAGGAGCTGCTGGACTTGGTTAGTAAGATTTTATGTTTGCTGCAACTGCTGCAGCATGTGGGTAAGACATGGAGGTGCTCGAGACTATATAGTAATCGACGGATCGGCCACCGGCACTATCAGTTACTAGTGGAGACCAAGCTGCCAAAATGTTTACACCAGGTCCTGTAATATCTAACTACAATTGGATATTGAAATATGAATCTATCAAACGAGAGTCATGGAGCCAATTCATTTCTTGTAAATGTCTAAAGAACAAGGAACATTATTCTTACTTTTGTAATATCAGGACTCGTAACATTCGATCCCTAGGAAGAAAGCATAACCACTTTTGGTGCAGGCTTAGTGTTTAGCTCGATTACTATAGGTGCGATCCTGGCGGTCGGGTTTCTACATCAGGAAATTCTAATCAACAAGTTGTGCAGATCAAGTATTACTTTAATGGTGTATTTTGTAATCAATTGAAACTAAGAAACTCACTTGTCACTCTTTAGATAAGCTTGAAGCTGATTTGCTTCTTCATGGCCTGTTATGGTAACTGGGATTACAAACCGAAAGCCAACACCAATAACATTTGGATTGACCAGTTTCATTCCTGCGCCACCTCGTTGTTGCACAACTAATGCCTTTTGCTAGTCTGTTTGCAAGAGGAGCTTGAATGGCACAAATAACTATGAAGGATATGTCTCAAGAATTCCAACAGAAGAAACTCCCATGCACAGCCATGCAGTGACGTACGAAGAAAAGACGACGTAAAGAATAAAAGAAGTCAAGAAATCAAGATGTCAAGAAATCAAGAACAGTT
>JANIJH010000224.1:4859492-4869733 GCA_024520975.1 Erythroxylum areolatum | reverse complement strand
CTCTCACTAGCTTTCTCTCTCAAAGTTCTGCGTTCGTTCTTCATCTGTTTTTGTACGTTGGATAGTTAGTCGCAACAGTTTGCAAGAGGAGCTTGAATGGCACAAATAACTATCTTTCCCTTAATCTTCGTCTCATCCAGCATATTGTTTGTGCAAAAGCTAACAAGCAAAGGCAATGCATAACTGCTTTAGGAACAATGCATAGAAGATCGAATTTAGCAGATAATGACATAGTAAGAACTCCAAAAACATATCTTCTGCTCCCAAAGAATGCACGATTCATCGATGAAGAAAAATATAAGCATTTAGACCATACATTGCATTCTGTGTGGATACTCCTGGTGCAGCTGCATCACTTGCAGCTACAAGAGTATGCGAGCTTTCCATTGTCGGGAGATTTACAGAGAAACCCTGGAAACATAAACATACCATTTTCCCCAGTTTTAAATCTTCCTCCCTAATATTGAACACTTTCTTGGATACAGAACAGATGAAGTGGAAATTCTGAGATCATTTTCAGGATCAATATTTTACCTTCAGAACTTGTGAATTTCCAAGATATATGCTGAAGCTGAACTCTTTGTCCACAATACTAGCAACAACAGTGGTGATCCAAGGGGAAACATTGGTTGCAGTTCCGAGGAAAAATGTGTTTCCTGCAGAACAAGACACAAAAACACCTCGCCAGAAAGCATGGAAAGATCCAACAGCGATTGCTTGCTCAAATAACTGGGTTGTGCAGGGTCAAGCCCAAGAGAAAGAGAAAGAATATCAACTCCATCAGTAATTAAATCATCCATGGCAAAGAGAACATCAGCATCATTGCACTGTTCAAACCAACAAGCCTTGTAGATGGCAAGCCTTGCATTTGGTGCACCACCTCTTACAGTGCCATTGGCCATCCCAAATAAGCTAACATTAGGGATCACAGCTCTAGCTATAGTCGAAGCAGTGTGAGACCCATGGCTAGGGCCGGTCTTAATATTTTATAGGTCTTGGGTAAAGTAAAAAAGTTCCTATTTTGCTTTTTTGAGCTCTTATATAGAATAAAAATAAACAAAATATAAGTCCTTTTTATTGTCCAGAGTAAAAGTGGGCCTTATTTTGTTTTATTTTATTTTTCATAAGAATAAAAATAGGCTTTATTTTATCATTTATAAGGATAGGCCTTAGGCGAGTGCCCACCCTACCCTTGCCTAGGGTCGGCCCTGCCCATGGCCATCGGAGTCTCGAGGTGATTAGAAGAAAGGAATTTCAAAAGATTCAAGTGGTTCATTTTCTATTTCATATCCTTTGGAATAGAACCGAGCTCCAACTATTTTTTTGAGATTTTTGGAATGACTCAGATTATTGAACCGATGACTATCCGGGATTTAAAGCACATGATTGACATAAAATACATGCATACACTCCTATCACCTGTTACAGTTGTTTGATGTAAAGTTTGTTCCAATCACACACTCTCCCTTGAACTTATTAGGCACAGGGCCTAACCCATGATCATCGAAGCTCTTTGACTCTGACCAAACTCCAGCAAAACAGACAATGCAAAGGTAAGCATTAAATAGTTCACTGGCTTCTATGGAACATAAAAATCAAGTAGCATCAGACAGTGCAGCTTTACCAGAATCGACAACACCAATAATGATGTTTGATACTGATGAGGAGACATTGAATTGGTTAACATTGTCCACGGAATTTATCCGAAGGAAGTCCCATGAATGTGTAGTATGAAGCCTATTCATCCTACTTTCGAATACAGAAACAACATATTCTCTTTCTGCAACAAGAGCACAATGAAATAATTGAGTGCAAGCATATTTCCAAGATGGACGATTTGTCTCTTAGGCCTTAACGAGAATGCTCACTTCCATTTATAAGATACTTGCAAGTCGATGCGTTTACTGTTCTGTGAGCATTGCAGGGAAACCTCTGAAACTTCTTGTGTAATGGTGAACGGCCACATTCTTAGCTTCATCAAAACTGAAAATTCAGCAGAACCATGTAAGGAACTATGTTTGTACACAAGCATATAAGATATATCTATAAACACACAATGAAATCACATCAATTCATCAACCAGGGCATGCATGCCTTCGGGTGACAGAAGCAATTATTTCACAGTTGGCATTGATCACAGAATGGAAATTCGGGTGCGAGAGCTCGCCCATGTAAACTATGTAATGCTGCATACAAGGCAAAGAATGAAAGTTAGTCACTCAAGCATATATATTGATAAACTTGTTTTAGTACGTTAGAAAAATGAACATCCATTAGTGACACTAGCAAGTTCCTACTTTTTTGGAGGCAATAGTGTTCGTGTTCCGTAAGTGCATGGTTGTCGAAGTAAGAAATAAATCGGTAAGAACCGAGTCATGTTCACAGGGATTATGAGAAAATTCAATTCTATACTAACTAATAGTATTTGAAATCGGGTTGAATGAAATTTTAGGAAATTTAAAATTAATGTAAAATTTTTTTTGATTAAACTTAAATAATTTTTTTTAACAACTACCTAATTCAATGCGACCAAAATAACAATGAATATGACAAATTTGTGCAGTAACTAGTTAAGAAAAGATTGCAACAATTTACCAATTAAAATTTTTAACGGCAAAGGGGAATGACTTTCTCTTAGAGAATGATATTTTTTGTCACCCTTAATATTGAATTAGTCATCCTCTACAAATGAAATATCCTAACCTTGTAGGTGAATTTTAAGAGTAATTAATCCCCTTTTCTTAAAGATAAATTAATCTATCCACTCTAGACATCATTTAGTAATCCCTTACTTAAGTTCTTCCTAGAGTTTCTTAAGTTCCAAACCTTAAATTTTCACCTCTTAAGTTTTTTTAGTCTCCCAACTCACAAGAAAATCATAGTCGAAATTTTCTTTAACCTTCTAGCAAAAACTTTCTTTTTCCAAAGACGAATTTATACCAAGACAATTTTCAATAATCCAACAGAAGAACAAATAAACCCAAGGAAAAATCAACAAGTATATAAATTTTCAGTCATAGATTCTAGCAAAATTCAATATTAAAGCATCACTAAAATATCAAATCGCTAAGAGAAATTAAAGTTTTAGCCACAAATCATCAAGCCAAGCAGTTTAAAAATATAAACGCTAGACAAATTCATAAGGAATCAATTATAAATGAAGAACAAAGCTCTCCAAATTCCTTTGCGTGGTTGCTTCTTTGGCAGTGAATGGTGATGGAGGCTTATGTGAAAACAGCTGCGTTGGTGAATGCCCGGATGAATAATAATTGGAATTTGAAATGGGTGGCTTTGGTGAGTGGGGGGTTGGTGGAGTGAAGGTTTGCATGTATGTGGAAGATTGGAGGGCTGATTGGTGGAGGCTTGAAGCTGTTTTCTTGTGGTTGGTTGTTGGGGTTACGTGGAAGTGGAGTGAAAAAATAGCTGCTATGTACGTGGAAGGCTAATGTTCGTTTTTGCTGGGGAGTGAGAGCGGAACTGTGGAGAATGGATGAAGGTTATGCATGAATGAGTGGAGAGTTTTAACTAAGTCGGGGCTGCTTTTTTTTGTGTGGAGCTTATGTGTGTGAAAATGGAGACTTGCATTAAGACAACTTGTAGCTTGTGTTGTGGAAGATTAAAGAGGAATTCAAGGCTTGCGTGTCGGGGTTGCTTTTTTTTGTGTGGAGCTTGTGTGTGTGGAAATGGAGGCTTGCGTTAAGACAACTTGTAGCTTGTGTTGTGGAAGATTAGACAGGAATTCAAGGCTTGCGTGTATGGAGGCTGGTGAATGGAAGGTTGGAGAGGAATTATGTGCGTGAATAATTTAGGTTGGAGCTTGGAAGTTGAATGATTTTTGTGAAATACAAAGTGGAGACTTGGTTGTCCGTGCATGTGCTAGAGAGTGGACCTTCTTCTTTTTTTATGCCAGCTGCGTTGTTGAATTATGAATGATGTGTTAGTGGAGTAAAAGACTGGAGCTAGGTGGGGTTTTGCATGTGAGAAGAATGGAGTGAAACGTTGTGAAGGTATGGAGAGTGAAATGGAGTGTGGGGCTGATGTGTGGGTTTGTGTGTGGAGTATGGGAGCTTGCATTGATGGAAGTGAAGGTTGTGCTGGTGGGGGCTCATGTGTGGTTCTTTGGTGGATGGGGTAGCTGCTACATGTACTGAAATAATTAAAGGTGTGGGGTTGGTGTTGATCCTTGGCTGATTGGAATGGATTTTTCAAGGTCAATTTTAACAGTGCATAAAAACTAAACGGTGACGATTTAAGAGCTCAAATTTTATTAGTCTCTTCGTCTTTGAGTTAGCTTCAATATGAGACTCGAATCATGGGATTTCGTCATCTGAGTCAAAAGTTATGATCAAAACATCGTCAAAGGTCATTCTGGCGATCCAAAATCTGACGCAAATTTCGGGAATTTATTTCTCCTAAATTTCAGTTCAGAAAATTTGCAATTGATCCCAAAAAAATCCGTCAATGAGTCAAGAATTTAAGTATGAAATTTCAGAATTTTTGGCTAAACCAATCTTGAGATAAAATTTTCACTATAACTAAAGGTCAAGTCTGCCAAAAATTCAAAAACAGTGCAATTCGAGTCTATTTGGTTCATTTATGCATTTTACGTCAACAAATCTTCAATAATGCTAAAACATGATAAACCAGTTATAAATGAACATAAAATGAATGTAAATGACTCTATATTAAGTCCTAAACATATATGAAAGTATGAGTATATCAAATAGCAGCATGTAGTAATGCAAGTGTAATGAACAATAGAAGAGAAGTACTAACAATATCAAGTTTCTGAAGTTTCTGAAGTTTCTGAACTAATGACAGAAAACTCAGCTCTAGACAATAACAGCAAACTAAGAATGTGCTTTCAGAATTGGAAAGACATCCTTTCCTTTTGTAGTCTCACAGTGGAATATGTTAGTACTTCCTGAGATTCCAAAGTCGGCTTCCAAATGAATGTATTGGAAGCCAACTTTGGAATTGTGGTATTGGAATTATGTTTTGGTACAAAAATTTTCGTGTAATGGCATATTGCTACATTTGCTGGATCAATGATAATATTCCTTGTTTAGGTTTTTTGTTTTTTATTTAATACACACGGCTATATTGTAATTAATTAATTAGACAAATTATCTTAGAGCTGGAATTTTTTATGAGAATTTTGATTTTAAAATAAGTTTAGTATTTATAACAATATTGGAGAATAAGTATAGAAGAACAAGAAAGTATATATGTAGTTTTGCATTCAAATATTTATTTATTTTAGATTTCTAATTCTATACAAGATAAACATTTTTTTACTTTGCTCATAATAACTTTATCTTTTAATTTAAATCAAAATGATGTTAAGTCGTTGACCATTCACCCTTTGACTTTTTTATGGCACATCATCGTTAGTTCTTTCCAACCCAATTTCGTTTATTCCAATGATTTCTTGTAAGATGGATCAAATTTCTTACCATAACCATCAGTACTTCCCTTTACAAACTAGTTTAGTGATTATGAAAATGATGTCACCTTATAGCAATTCGTTGATGATTACATAAAAAAAACAAAAAGAAATTAAGATTAAATTAAAATAAAATATTTAAGAAAAAACAAGTAGCTGGATAATTTTGCTGATGTCCACTTCCTTCTTTCGAATCATAAGATTGGAATATAGGAGCTTAGGAACCTGCCCATGACAGCCCAAACCCACTAAGTGGACATGCTTGATTCAAAGTTCAACAGCGCGAAATTAGGAATCTCAACTTATGCTTCATACTCATAAATTAGGTTCGAAAACTTATGAAACCTACCCAATACCAACTTATTCAGGGAACTTGGACCCAATAAAAACATTTATCAACCAGTTTCACGGACCTAATAAAAAAAACATTCCGACCTCAGAGAGCAAGTGAAGAATCAAAGAGAAGGTAAACTAAAACCAGTCGGTGGTTTTAGCGTAAATACGATACATAGTGCAAAAGAGAACGTCTCTGCCCTGTGTCAAGGTTTAATCTACATGGTGGCATCATTTTCATTTTATGTTACAGCAAATTGAAATATTAAAAAAGAATAAACGAAGCATCGAGCTAAATCAAAGTCCAATAAACTGATTCTAAGCAATGAAACACATTAAAGCTATCAAAATGAGTTAATGAAAAAGGTACATTGGCCAATTGCTATATACAAAACTTCGTTCCCAATTGATATCCTTATGTTAGCTCCAAGATAGACCTGAAACTTAAAAGACTGCAAAACGATATTATCAATTGAAAATCTGGACAGGCAGCAAATTTTAGGCATCGTGCAGCAATATATTCCGAAGTCCTCTTTACACAATTTCAAACAAGCAATTTAAAAGTGTCCAACTTGAGTTTTATGATCTCAATACAAAGGGAAAGTCAAGCTATGTTTCCCATTTGACAGAATAGTCGGAAGAACAATTCACTGGATCCAGCAGCAATAAATAAATTACAAATTATAGTGGCTGCACTCACAATTGAGGGTCAATATGAGGGTCATTCTACCCATTAGCCTTCCTCTCCAAACTCTTTGGTGAATCTTTCCTGAACTTCCAAATCAGCTTTGCTCACAGTTGGCCTCTGTCTAGCTAGAACCTTATCAAAATCAGTTTTCGTAATTGGGGGTGGAAGGACCTGCAGAATCAAAACAACTTTTTCTAGAGACTGCAGCAACAGAACCATATAGAAGCATACACCCATTCTTTTTCAGAAAGCAATAACTCTTTGTGTGGTATTGAAAATCACCTGAGCTGCAAGTCCCTGCACTGCAAGCTCCTGCATTGTTATTTGGACAGCACCTGCTTGCTTTGGTCCACAAGGCATCCACATGCCATTGGATGTCTTGACAAAAAACATGGCATCCTGAGTTTTACGAATTGGCTCAAAAAGGACATCCTTGACCTGTCAAGAACAGCAAGCAAAAATGGTGTCAATACTCCTATAATACAGAGGGATAAAATAAGAAATTGACAGCAATAACAAGTATCAGCAGGTGTTGTGCTTACACAAACTGAAATATCTGAACCTGAAAATCCCTCGGTCTTCCTGGCTAAGTGCTCAAAATCACTTTCAGTCAAGTTGTTTGGAGTATCTCCTAGATGAACCTGTACATGAGTTTCAGGCTTCAGTAAGATAACAAAGAAAGACATGCTGCACATGATGATTATAAATAGTTCAAAAATGTTTGCACAAACTCAAGGAAAGCTCTAATACTTTGAACATATGTTGCCTAGCCTTCAGGTCAGGGAGGGGAATGTATATACGCTTGTCAAAACGTCGTCGAATGGCCTGTAATCTCCAGTGATTAGGAATAGTCAAACGCTTCAATTTTAAATCATATAAATAATCTCCTCATAATGCCCTCACCTGGTCTAGAGCATAAGGTGTATTTGTTGCTGCCAAAACAAGAACTTTCTGGTCATTGTGCCCTACACCCTAAACAGAAGGTAATAATACATTTCAATTTAAAATTTGCAACTTCAACTCCAGAACCGTATTAATGATGGAAAACAAGAACAAAAGAACGAAAGCAAATATGAGGACTCTTGTTCCATTAGCGGCACCTCAAAAATATAAACTGCTTAAAAGAGATTTCTCGGAAGCAGAATTGATGATAAGTTCACTGCCGTAGATATAAATGACATGAAGCAGTTCTAAACATTGGTTTACCATGATCCCTTTTATTTGATAGTAGAAGTGACCATGTATAAAACCATGGATACCGTTGTCACCAAATATACACTGCTATACTCCTAAAATAAGAGCATAGAAAAGCATCACGCCGCAGGAGCATAGCATGGGGCAAAAAAGCCACCTATTACGTAGCATTAACATAGTCAAACAAAAATCTTCAGACTCAAGAAACCCTTATCAATGAGAACCACGTGATGATTGAAAAAGGCTTCTAGACATTACATTCTCATGCTCCATGACTGAAAATACATGTATCACTAGTTTGCAACGGTGGAGTTAGTTTCAGATAACACAGAATGATGAACAGTTCATATCAATTCTGATGAAGGCGTTTTCCTGATCAGAATGCAGAAGGCATTTATCTAGAGTACATCAAAGTTGCAAAAGGTTATCACCGAAGAATCAGTATTAATATTAGTATGGGAAATTTACCCCACTAAGAATTCGAAAAATAAAACCATCAGTCTTCTATAAAGATTTTCATTTTTGCACACTAAGCTTTTTAATATCTTCTTAAGTGAAATTGTTTGCTAACTATTACATTTTTACTGGATATATTCTTAAACCATCCCTGCAAGTCATGCCTAAATTTGTAGAATGAGTGCTCTACAACCTTATTATCCCAAAACTGGTCCAAGGCGCTCATGGAAAAAAGAAAATAAGAGTTATGGCTTAAACTGGGGTAGAACCAAGGTCTCTGGTAGATAATATTTTTTCATATAAAGATATTATATCAACAGTTATAAAGATTGTCATAGCCGTCAAACCACAATATTCCAATCAAGTTGACCAGTATTGGATCTAAGCTTAGTTCACTACAAAGTTAATGAAAGATGTGCTGAAGAATACATACATTATATGAATTAAAAGTAAGAGTAGCATTTACATAATTATAAACATAATATTTGGATCGATTGTGCAAGTTTCATAAGTATAGCTTCAATTCAGAATTTAAAAACAGATGAGATGATAAACTGAGCTTAGTTGAACATGAAAATAGAGTTTTGATAATAAGAACAAAATGTTTAGGACTGATTATGCAATTTTCATAACTAAGGCGTACATTCTACATTTAAAAACGAAAGAGTAAGGACAAAACATAAGCATGTGATAGGAAAAATAAAGAATATCTATGCAGCATTCTTAAAAAACCTGCCACCCAGAGTATTATTCTGAAATACAATCAACTAATATTCTTAAAAACAAAACTTTGAAACGTGTCACGAAGTTCAAACTTAATGAACTGTTACCCAGCTTTCCTCAAACTGGACTGACCAATTTGAGAAGGTCTCGCAACAACAATAAAACAATTCATTTTGGACAAGGAAAGGTCAGAAAAGTCATTAAAATACGGTTCCAATCTCAGCCCCCTTCCAATGCAACTCAATTAGAGTCTGACAAGCTACAATGTTGTGTGAAACAGTAAAAAGTCATGCCTACGAGGAAGTGAAATAAATAGCGTAACTATGACAAGAAAGAAGAAAACGTTGTCTTATGAAAAAGTAATGTGCAATGGCACTCTGCTCCAACCCCTGCCAATTTAGAGAACACATATACCTGCATCTGTACAAGCAGCTCTGTCTTGATACGTCTTGAAGCTTCACTCTCATTGCCTTCTCCACGTTGACCGCATAAGGAATCTATTTCATCAATGAAAATGATGGAAGGTGCACTTTCACGGGCCATTTCGAAAAGGTTTGACACCAATTTCTCACTCTCACCCATCCACTTCGAAACAAGATCTGAAGAGGACACACTATGGCGAAAAGGGAAGGCAAGGGAGTTACAAGTGTGAAAGGGCACACAATAAAAACATGCCAGTATAAATAGCTCCAAGGTATGATCTCCTTCTTTTCACACAGAACAGAACCACAAACAGATTAAAATATGTCGCAACGATTTATTGAACTAAGACAGTACAACTCAGATTTTCTAACGAGCAAATAAAAGGACTTACTTTATTACATAGAAGGGTTACCTGAAAAATGTAGATTCTGCTTCAGTTGCTACAGCCTTGGCCAAATAAGACTTCCCAGTTCCAGGTGGCCCATATAAGAGAAAAGCCCTCCACGGTCGCCTCTTGCCTAAGGGAAGTAAGTCGATCAAATATCAAGATTTCACAGCTGAGGTACACAAATGACGTTGAAAATTTGCAACAGACCTCTATGCTTTCACTCAAAACTCGTAGTTACCTTGTAAGAATGTTAACAACACACCAAAATCCTTCTTTATTAATAAAACAAACAAAACCCATTAACAAAAACTTCACCTGTAAAAAACTGGGGGAATTTAACAGGCAAAATAACAGCCTCTTGAAGAGCCTGTTTAGCGCTTTCCAAACCGGCAACATCATTCCACTTAACATCAGGTTTTTCCCTTATAATCGCAGAATTCAACCCAGATCTCAATTTCGCCTGCTCCGGATCTTCGCCGTCCTCCCCATCCTTGGGCTTCGTCTTGGGTCGCGTGGCGACCGCCGCGTCCCCGTTGTTGGAACCTGGACCGGGCCCACCCTCGTCAAGAACCGCCCTGATCTCCTCGGCG
>JANIJH010000224.1:4828550-4851918 GCA_024520975.1 Erythroxylum areolatum | reverse complement strand
TTGATCTTTGAAGAATGGACCGATCGGCCCACGGCTCGTTTTGACTAGGTCCGGGCCCAACACGGCCGGCCCAACCAGAATATATTATTTAATTTATAATATATTCTTAATTTATGAAATAAATTATTAAAAGTATTGATTTTATATACACATTAAATCTTTTAACGATTGTATATTAATATTTTTATATAAAGTGTCGAAAACTTAAAATTAATTCTATAAAAAAAGTCTTATCCTTTAAAAAATATATATTTTTAATACTATAATTTCAATTACTTTTATCTATATTCTTAATAAAACCTTTTTTATTTTTGAAAATTTTTAATATAATAATAATTTTAAAATATATACTGAATAAGTTATAAAATTATAAATTATTAACTCGTTAAACAATTCAAGTAATATTAACACATTCATTGTATGACCAAATTCCATTTTGGAACCCTAACTTCTGTACGTCCCCATCATCAACTGGACCGCACTTAAGATAAGAATATTTATATAATGGGTCTCTTTCTATTTTATAACATTATGCAACTTGTGCTAATCTCACCTCCCCTGTAAGGCTAAGTCCCTACTGGCTATATAAATACATGCAAATCACATGACGCCATCCATTACATAAACATATAATAAGACTAGTCAAAAAGAGCAGAACAAAACGTTTCTTTTTTTTTAATTAAGATTTTCATTTTAAATACAAGATATAACAAATTAACAAATACTCTAACTAAAATTTCCCAGTTTGTCATTTTAAAAAATATGTAGTAAATTTAAGTTTCAGTCAAGTGAAATATACAAATAAAATCCAATTATTGGGGAACAGAGACAAACAAAGCCATTATTTTTTGTATTTTTTTATTGGATAACTTTATGTTTTTTTAAAAACATATTTCAGTATTTTAATAGATATGGTCTTATGGGCCAGGGTAGATTTCTTTAACTGGTAAGTGACAAGATGAACTTAAGAACCTAACAGGAAGTCTATGGCCAACCTAATCTAAGATAGGTATAGGTGTACCTTCATTCAATATGTGTCATTTTTATTGAAAGATACACTTTATCAACCCAACAAAAAACTAAATAATTAACATAAGTTATGAATTTGTATAAAAAATTGCTTTTTATTTGAAATCTATTATCTTAATTTCAAATAAATATCATAAATTACAAATTATTTAATTATTCAATCTCATTTTATTAATAGAGATAAATTAAAATATTTATCAACTAAGACGTTGAAAGCTAAACTAGTAAAACAGATATTTTAAAGTTTAAAAAATTTAATTAGTACTAAATTTTTTTAAAATCAGCTAAATATTAAATAAAATTTAAAAATTTAAAACTATTGAAGAATTTAAAATTTAATAAAAAATTATTTAATAAAAATTAATTAATTTATTTTAATTTATAAGAATTTATTAATTTTTTAAAACTGATATTAATTAACAAACTTATCAGTTTTTAATAATAAGAGTTATTGAAGTTAACCAAACTAGAAACTTAAAAATTAAATCGAAAAATTAGACAATTCAAAATTTTTACAATTAAATAGATTAAATCGGTTAAGTTTTTTAATCGTTGAAAAAGAGAGAACTTCTATTTTACAACACTAACTACTAAAAATCAACTAGAAAATAACAAAATTACTAAAAGCTGAAAGAGAACAACCTCAGAACATAACAAAGTTACCTCAGAAAACACCTCCTCTGCTCTTTATTTGAAGTCAATGGTTTTGTGAAGCATCATAAAGTCTGGTTTTTTAATGCCAACGACCGAGAGAGCATAAATGTCTTCCTAGTTATTAATGATATACAATTTACTTAATTTTCTTAATAACAACTTTAACCAAATTGATAATTTATAATTATTCAGATATATTTCTGTCTAGATATCGTACTTCTCCAGCCAATTACTGATGCAGATTATATTCGCAGCATCAAGCCATCAATTCATGATGAGATGATCACCAGATCCAGAAGAAGAAGTTTCACCACAACTCTCCCAACCTCCATGAAAATAAAAAATACCAATCAATCAACCATTAGATTTGTAAACCCTCTATTCACCGTTTAAAATGCCCTTTGCTCTGCTCATTCCCATCACCACCACTCCATTCTTTCCCTTTCTTCTCTCAGAACCACACCCTTCTCTCCACAGATCTTGCGTTGTTCTTTCCTCTCAGTCACAAGTTGCCTCTGTCTTACTTCTGAATTCTCACTCTTTTCCAAGTCATGAAACTCCCATTCCTCCCCCAAACGCCTTCCTCAACTTCCACTCTCATTTGCAATTCCTATTTCACTTTCTTGTAGCATCATCTGCAGTTTCCGTTCCTTGACTAAACACCTCTGGAATCATTGGAGATGTTTAGGATTCATCTCTTGTAGTGATTTTCCTTTCTGGGTTTTTCTTGACTCGGTTAAAATTTGTTCAATGTCACAATGGATCTGATTCAGACAACCTTATGATCTATGAATATTGGTGTATGTTGGGAGCATTTACCGTTTTTCTATGTCCTTCAAATGAAAAGGTCAGTCCGTCCAGTGTTTAGCATTCTCGTGCTGCTTGCATTCGTTGTGACCCTCTACGGTAGGGTTCTAATCCACCGAGGAGGTGTTGTGTTTCATTCCATTGAGCTCGAAAAGCATGTAAAAACCCAATCTTTACCTCGGGTTTTCAACTCCACACTGCTCAAATACGCAGCCATTGACATAGGAGAGGCTCGGGCAAAGAAAGACATAGAGCAGCTCTTAGAGGGCAACTTTGATAGTCAAGGAAGGTACAGAACATTCGCTACCTGGCGGAGGTTCAATAACCATGACGTTAAAGCAAGCTCTCACAGGGGTTTTCCTGTGTTGCTCAAGTCTCCCGAGTTTTACCGGTATTGGTTGGAGTTCAGAAGGTTACTGCACGATTGGGCTCGAAAGAAGAGATTTCAAGACGATATACTGGACGAATTGGTTGGGACTATAAGGAATCCCATTGATAGGCACAACGGGCTGGTGGGTTCTAGTAGAAAGTATGGTACTTGTGCTGTGATTGGGAATAGTGGGATTTTGTTGCAGAATCAATATGGGAAGGCGATTGATGGGCATGAGGTGGTAATTCGTTTGAACAATGCGAGGACGGAGAGGTTTGAGCAAAATGTTGGGTCAAAAACTCATATTTCGTTTGTGAACAGCAATATATTGCATCTTTGTGCTAGGAGAAAAGGGTGTTTTTGCCACCCATATGGGGAGAATGTCCCCATTGTTATGTACATCTGTCAACCAGTGCATTTCATGGATTATAGTATGTGCAATTCGTCGCACAAAGCACCTTTGATTGTCACTGATCCGCGGTTTGATGTGATGTGTACGAGGATTGTGAAGTACTACTCATTGAAAAGGTTTGTGGAGCAAACAGGGAAGTCTTTCGATGAATGGATCCCCTCACATGATGGTTCTTTGTTCCATTACTCTTCTGGTCTGCAAGCTGTAATGTTGGCAGTAGGAATTTGTGAGAAAGTGAGCATTTTTGGGTTTGGCAAGTCTGCTTCAGCTAAGCATCACTATCATACTAATCAGAAGGCCGAGCTCAAGTTACATGATTATGAGGCAGAATATGATTTTTATCATGATTTGGTCCACAGTCCACAGGTAATACCATTCATTTCGGACAAGTTCAAGTTTCCTCCTGTTGTGTTTTATGAATGAGCTTGTGACTAATTGGACGTCTTGGTTTCTGCAGAGTTCAGTCAAAATGTTTTTCAAAATTTAAACCTTTTGTATTTGGTTGTATTTGTAATCACTCCCACGAAACACTCAAATAGGAGAACAAGTTGCTAGAGATTCCTGTTTCATTTTCCGACCCTGCACTATCTAAAGATGGTTTGGGGACAACTTAAAATGCAAGGTTTGAATTCATGAGCGTGATTCAAAAGCTCTGTGATTGTTGTTGTATTTGGTTTGCTCTAAACTCTGCGGAGGTTAGATCATAGATGTATTGATTTACTGTGCGTGATAAATCTTTATTTGCTTTCCTCCACAACGGACCTGTTATTTAAGTCATTCATCGTCATGAATGACATTGGCTTCAGACAATCAAATGGATTGTACAAACTCGAATCTTCATTCTATCAGGACATGTGAGGTAATACTTTTTGGCAAAATCTAGATGTAGATATTCACTTGGAACGTTTCAGCTAAAACTCTAGGCATATTTCTAGTTTAAACTGTGCCCTTTTCAGTTGCATCAAATGCAAGTAAAATCAAGGGAGAATCAGTATCTTGCTCTGCGCACATCTAGTTTTATATCGCTCATTTTCGTGTTGAACTTCACTATTCATGTTTTACCTTCACGGTCGAATAGCTGATGCGACTTGAGTCGTTTGTTTGGTGTCTTTAGTTGGGTTAGTAGTGGTAAAATGGACACGGTTTAACGTTAATCCTCATTGAAGTGTGGAACTTGGTCAGTTAGCAGACGATGAGATTTGATACTGTGAATGATTCTCCATCTTCTTGTTGCCACAAGGTTCTAAGCACCAAAAATGTTGTCAGTTTGTGCTCAGTTCCTGGATTTCTGGTTCATCTCTTAACATTTTGGTGTCATATACTTTTGGATGATAGATGAACAGTAGAACAAAAATGTTGATCAAGACAGAAAACTTGATCTTAAACTTTATAATAACTTAGCTACAGCATGAAGGTTAGTTTTTTTTTGACATATCTAACAAAATGCATCAACATCCTGTCCTCAGACAGCTTGTCCCACCATCTTCATGCTAAAAGAGATAGGAAAAGAAAAAGAACAGCTACCATTCTTTGCTCTGTGTCAGGCTCCACTGCGTATGTGAGTGCATTTTTCTCTTTACAGTTATGCTCGGACTCCCACCAGGAAGCACTTTATGCTGGCCTGCCATATCCAGTTTGGTAAAACTGATTGGCTCCCATTTCTTGGAATAAACGTTGTACTTGGTTTTAGTTAATAAAAACTTTCGTGATGAGTTACTATTAATATTATAAATAATAAAATATACTATTTAATAATTATATCAACATTTGATGATAGCCATGTATCCTTATTGTTTTCAATTATGTTTAGCATATCTCTCTCCAGGACTCGTGACCTCCTTGACTTAATGCCAATCAGTTGGGTCTCCAAACTGAGCGTAATGTTAGAAAAGACAATAAATCTGAGTAATAGGAGGTTATAGTTTGTACCATATAACCAGGAACAAGAAGAGAGCGGACAGCAGGCAAGAACAACCCTTTATTAAAATGCCTTAAAATAAGTTTTGAGCCTCGAGTACCTGAGACAAAGATCAGATTGCTACGGAAAAATGAGTTGAAAGAAAGAAAGATGGATTTCGGTGCTCTAGAAAATTATAATCATTTTGATTTTAATTAAAAAGGTTACTGTCACTTTTCTAAAAACTAAAACTAAAATCAAAACCATTTTAGTTTTTAAATTAAAAAATTACAAACAAATAAAATTTACTGAAGCTTTAAATAATTCAAACAGACTCAAATTGTGTAAGTCAAATTTGATTGGGAATAATCCATTTTGTGAATGCTAATTAATCAATCGAATTTATCATCTGTTTTTGAACCGATAAATTAGTCAAATAATTTGTTTAGAGCATCTAATATACAAATTATTACATACACCTAATGATTACGCACTCAAAAATAACAACTGCGATTTCTATAGGGATGATAATGGGTCGGGCTGGGCTCGACTTGCTCCTGACCCGACCATTCATTGGTTGGGCGGTCAATGACCTGGCTTGACTATGGGTTGGCTAGCCCGTGGCTCGACCTCCAACCCAATGGACCGTTTTGTACCTTCTCATCGGGTTACAGATCAGGCCGAATTTGGACAGCCCTGACCTGGGTTCAACTCGTGGCTCGGTTAGGCCAAACAATCTCAGTCCGTGGTCCGGTCAACTTGGGCCAAAATTGGGCTAGGATGAGCTTGTGAAGAAGTTAGGAGGTTTAGAGAGGAGAGAATTGTTTAGAAGAAGAGGTTATATTTCACTTGAATGATTTAGTTCAAGTGCAAAGATGTATTTATAGATACAAAAATGACTTTTCATATCTAAGCACATGAACCCATTAATGAACCCAAATAAATAAACTACACGTGGACCAATATTTAATTATGTAACTAATACATAAACATATATAATTACTCCAAACAATAAATTTAAAAATTCATGTATCTATACTAACTTTCAAATTATTCTTCAACACTCTCTCTTAATTTGAAATTTTCTTTCGTACTCCAAGTCTTGTCCTCAAATGTTGAAAAACTTCAAATTTGAGTGATTTCGTAAAAATATCTGTAACTTGATCATTAGTCCTCATCAGGGATGTAGCCATATGGGACCTAGTGGTGCACTGGGCCCCGCAAGATTTTAAAAAATATTATATATATTTATATATATGTATATAAGGATGGAGTTATTTAGAAACCAGTGGTACATTGGGCCCTTCAAGATTTAAAAAAATTAAATATTTAGGTCCTCTTATCTTAAATTTCTGGCTCCGTCACTGGTCCTCACATGCTTGAGCTCCACTTCATTCTTTTGCTTGTAGCCTTTAGCAACGAGTCTTATTTTATATTTCTCTACATCTTCATTGACATTCTTTTTTATCTTGTAGATCGATTTTACTCCAATAACTTCATGACCTTTAGGAAGAATTGATAATTCACATGTATTGTTTTTCTCTATTGCCTTGATCTCCTCCTTCATGGCTTGTCTTCATCTTTTATCCTTCACGGCCTTCCTAAAATTTAAAGGTTCACTATCTACAAGAAGACAAAAGAAATTGCTCACATCAACATCATTGATTTCTTCTGTTTGTTCATAAATATCATAAATATTCCTTATTTTTCGTGCTCCATCACTTAAACTTTCTCCATGCGTGGACGAAGAAGTATGAGAAGTATTTGGAGAAGCAGGTGGAGATGTCTCTTGAATATTTGTTGTGATTTCTTGCTTTTCATCTTCAAAGTAAGCGAAAAAAATCATAAGTGCTTTCTTCTTGTGTTTCTCAATCCTATATTGCTTTTTCGTCACAATAATCCTTCCATTGCTTAGATTGTACAATCGGTAGCTTTTGAAATTTTGGTCATAGCTAATGAATACAAGCTTAACACTTTGATCATCGAGCTTGGATCTTTCTTGTTGCGGCACATGAACATATGCTATGCTTCTAAAAATTCTTAGATTAGCAACATTAGGCTTTATTCCGTTCCATGCTTGTTGCGGAGTTTGATCTTTGACACTTTTCGTTGGAAACCGATTTGATAAATAAACTGCACAAGATACAGCTTTGGCCCAAAATTCTTTAGGCATATTTTTGGCCTTTAACATACATCGATCCATGTTAAGAATTGTTCTATTATTCCTTTCGGCTACTCCATTTCGTTGGGGCGATCTTGGGATTGTTAACGGACAACAGATTCCATGTATTTCATAGAAATCAAGAAACTTCTTACATGTCACGCTTCCTTTGGAAAACTCCTTCTTGAATGCAGGCTAAGTAAACATGTTTCACATAAATGATGTGGGTGGTCGACGAAGGGCATTCCTTTCACCATATATTTATTTCCTAATGCACTGAGTGCGACAAAATTCAAGGGTCCAAATCTTATATGCCAACGCCATGCTTCATCTCTCACATCCACCTTTAAACATGTTGCTTTGATTGTCTTGATATTCAACAAAAACATTCTATTTTTTGACATAAACACCTTAGCAATCAATTGAGCATGTTGATCTCTAAGCCAAAGACAACAATCTTTCATGTGGATTTCACAACATTTTTTAAGAAATTGCCCCAAACTTAAAATATTACTTTTCAATTTAGGCACACAGTACACATCATTATAATAAGTATATGACTTCTATCTCTTGAAGAAATTAGAATGATATCTTTTTCACAAATTTGAATCTTTGACGAATCTCCAAAAGAAATGTTGCCTTCTACCTTTTCATCAAGTTCCATAAATTTGCCTTTATCTCCACACATGTGATTGCTTGCTCCATTATCTAAGAATCATGTGCTTTCATCCTTACTTGTATTATTTTTGAGTGCTAGGAATAAAGTGGGCTCTTCGTCTCTTTGCTTGTTATCAATAATATTGACTTGCTCCTCAACTTGATTAGGTATAGCATAACATTCCTAAGAAAAATGTCCAAATTTATGACAATTGTAGCATTCAACATTAGACTTATCATACTTCCTCTCATTTTGTCTAAAATTGTAACCTCCTCTTCCTCTTGATTTTCCTTGGCCTTTGTATGATTGATTGTTTTCATCATTGTTGGCATTGCTATAATCTCCTTTACTTCTTCCTCCATAACTTCGTCCTCGACCTCGACCTCGACCACGACCACGATCACGACCACGACCATATCCTCGACCACGTCCACGTCCACGACCACGACCACGACCACAACCACGACCATATCCTCGACCACGTCCTCGTCCTCGTCTTCTTCCTCTTTGATTGCTTTCTCCATCATTAATATCAACAATATTGACTTACTCCTTAACTTGATTAGGCGTAGCATAACATTCCTAAGAAAAATGTCCAAATTTTTGACAATTGTAGCATTTAACATTAGACTTATCACACCTCATCTCATTTTGTCGAAAATTGTAAGCTCCTCTTCCTCTTCCTCTTGATTTTCCTTGGCCTTTGTATGATTGATTGTTTCCATCATTGTTGGCATTGTTATAATCTCCTTTACTTCTTCCTCCATAACTTCGTCCTCGACCTCGACCTCGACCACGACCACGACCACGATCACAATCATATCCTCGACCACGTCCTCGTCCTTGTCTTCTTCCTCTTTTGATTGCTTTCTCTATCATCAATATCAACAATATTGACTTGCTCCTCAACTTGATTAGATGTAGCATAACATTCCTAAGAAAAATGTCCAAATTTATGACAATTGTAGCATTCAACATTAGACTTATCATACCTCCTCATATTTTTTTCTAAAATTATAACCTCCTCTTCCTCTTCCTCTTGATTTTCCTTGGCCTTTTTATGATTGATTGTTTCCATCATTGTTGGCATTGCTATAATCTCCTTTACTTCTTCCTCCATAACTTCGTCCTCGGCCTCTACCTCGACTACGACCACGACCACAACCATATCCTCAATCACATCCTCGTCCTCGTCTTCTTCCTCTTTGATTGCTTTCTCCATCATCATCTTTTAACACGACCTTTGCTTTAAGTGCTTCATCTAAAGGTTCTTCTTGCCTCTTCTTGATCTTGCCTTCATAAGCTTGTAAAGAGCCCTCTAGTTGTTCAAGTGTCAAAGAGTCTAGATCTTTAGACTCCTCAACGACGCAAACTACATAATCAAACTTGAGGTTCAAGGAACGAAGAATCTTCTCTACTACTCGAACATCTTCAACTTGATCTCCATATCTCTTCACTTGATTCACAATGGCCTTCACTCTTGAACAATAATCCAAGATTGATTTGGATTCCTTCATGCACAAAGATTCAAAATCACCTTGCAATGATTAGAGTCGAATATTTTTTACTTTATCAATTTCTTCAAAGGAACTTTGCAAAATCTCACATACTTTTTTTGAAGTGGTTGCATCGACCACCTTCTCAAATATTGAATCACCTAGACATTGATGGATGAGGGTGAGGGCTTGTTGATCCCTCTTCTTGATCTTTGCCAAAGAATCTTTCTCATTTTGAGACAAATCGGCTTCACTTTGAGGTTGCATAAAACCTTTCTCTACAATCTATCAAGCATCTTATAAGCCAAGCATGACTTTCAAGCGAAGACGCCATGTTTCATGATTTTCTTTTGTAAGGCCAGGAATTGTTTGCCATTTCTCAAAGAACTTGGTTCTGATATCATTTTGTTAAGAAGTGAGGAGGTTTAGAGAGGAGAGAATTATTTAGAAGAAGATGCTGTATTTCACTTGAAAGATTTAGTTCAAGTGCAAAGAGGTATTTATAGATACAAAAATGACTCTTCATATTTAAGTACATGAATCCATTAATGAACCCAGATAAATAAATATACATGAACTCAAAACCATACATGTGTAACTAATACATGAACATTAATGAACCCAGATAAATAAATATACATGAACTCAAAACCATACATGTGTAACTAATACATGAACATAATTAAACTCCTAATAATTAATAAGCTTAAACATTCATGTATCTGGACTAACTTTCAAATTACTCTTCAACAGGGCGGGCTACATTTGCCATTCTATGGTTTTAAAAAAATAATTTGTGATTATTCATCAACTAAACGCTTATGTTTTTTAACACTCAATCATCACCACCATTGAGGGTGTAAACAAGTTCTTCAACTTCGAATTACCTTAAAGCTGACAATATTAAGGTCGCAACATCCAAATTAAATGGATAATGCTTTTCGGTACTGTTTTTGCCACAAGCAAGAAACATATCACAATCAATAGTACTTGGAGATCATCCTTGAAGATTGCCATGTATGACTTGTATCTAGAAAAATACTAGTGGAATTACTTGCTTGATGAGTTACTCATCTTTGATCTGGAACGGAGGCACATGCAGATGAATAGCGGGCGCGCGCAAACATATATTCATAGTTCATCGTTTATAAAAACAACATGCATGCAAATCATGAACTTAAGTCACAACAACACAACAAACCAGTTTGGAAAACCTTGTAGTGATATCACCAATGAGTGGTGAAGCGGACAAATTTTCTTCAAAGGAAAAGCCGGGGCTTGCACTGGGAGAAGAAAATTCATCTACTTCACCGCTTGAGGTGTTGAGAACTTTTTGTTACTGCCTGTATATATATGGCTTCCTCACGAAATGTATACTTAAAAACTCCAAACGTACATTGGACTTTGCTCCATTCTAGCGAGCGGAGTCATCTTCAGAGCCAGTGATGCAGTCTTTCTCATCTTCGAATCCTTCAAGAGAAGGGTGAGGAGTGTGACCTTTCCCAAAGGACCTAACGTGGTCCTTAAGTGATCTCTTGTGCTTAAAGTCAGAACCGCAAGTACAATACCAAAGCTTCCCACAGTTCTTTTCATGAGTCCTCCAATCCCCTTTAACTGCAAATGCTTTACTGCATTTTCGACATGCAAATAGCTTCGAACAGTGCTTTCTCTTGTAATGTGTTTGCAGGGTCCTGAAGTCCTTCAATGGCTTTGCTCTTGGATGGTTGATGTTGTTCTTGCAACCCTGTGCACAGCAGTAGCACGGTAACCTTAACATAGCTGTTGACTTTATTCCCCTGAGTGAGTCTGGTCCCTTCCTGAATTCTGATCCATGTCCCCACATATGCATCTATAGACAATAACAATATGTTTTTTTAACTAAAATTTAAGTTTTATCGTACTGTAACGATATGTTTAAATAAGTTTAGAATCATAATTGAAGTCTGAGTATCCAAAGTAATCGATGAAATTCCCCCTATACCTGGAGTTGGGGAGGGTGTGGTGGGCAAGGAGACTGCTCTTTCTTTCTGCAACTTTTGACAATTATGTGACAGTTTACATTGCATCTTAATCTTTTCAACTTCTTATCACACCTTTTCATGAATTTTATAAATTATTATTGCCATTTCTACCTACTCCAACTCACTTTCTAACCTTAGCTTTTCCACTCAAAGGGAGAGAAATGAAAAGGAAAAAAAAAAAAGTTTACTATTATATATAATTTTGCTTAAACATCGTCAGTTAAGTCAGAAAGTTTAAAGTTTAATCAATATCAAACCATTAAGATATACTTGAACTTAGAAATTATTCTTACCAATTAAAAATATTAAAATTTAATTAAAAAGAAAAATATTAAATAAAAATTAATTAATTAATTTTAATTTTTTATTTAAGAAAATCAACTGAATAATTAATCAGCTTTTAATAATAAGTCATTAAAGTAAATCGAACCAAAAAGTTAAAAACCAAACTAAAAAATTAACTGGTTCAAAATTTTTATAATTAAACCGACCAATCTGTTAAATTTTTTTAATCATTAACTATATATACAGTACTATGTTTATATATGTATTAACAAAAATTAATGGGGATTCATGCTCAATATCTTAGATTAATTTTTTATTTCACTATGTAAACTTGTTTTCTTTCATAAGTGGGAATTATTAAGTAGGGGTAAAACAAAGCATGAAAAGGAACCCCTTGCTAATTATGATTAATAATGTATCATCATAGGGTAAGGTTTAAACTCACAAAAGCTACTTTAAATGATAGTCTATACAAGATAACCTTAAGTTTTAATCAGACTAGTCAAAAAGATCTAATGCCAATTTAACTTCAGATGGAGGACATTGGTTTTTTGCATCAATAAAAGACAAGAAAAGATATACCTTACTTATCTCCAAGGCAATTTCTTTTTTTAGCATTTTTAAAGAATAGCATTATGAGAGAGAGGTGTAAATCTCCAACAAACACTATCTATTGTCTCTTCAAAACGTCTCTTAACATCCTCAATTTTCCTTATTCTGGATCATGAATGACGTTTGGATATTACGACTTTCTTCTTCATAATGACATCAGATTGATCAGAATGTGGAGATGCTCTAGAAAACCCAAGAAATAGATTTCACTTTCCTTCTTTCAAGAGAGTTTAAGCCTACAAATTTGATGAGAAAAATGTACTCATTCGACCACTAAATAGATCCAAGTGTTTAAGATTGATACTTAGGTGTTTATCCCCACAAAGAGTACACCTTAACATTGGTTTTCGCCATACATCTTCACTTTTTCAGATAGTCGAGATATGCTAGGAGAAAGACAAAAACCAATAGTATTGTCACTTTTTGTGTTTAATGTGTAAGAAGCTAAGGTTAGAGTGTGGACACAAGAAAAAACGCGGACGCTCTCGACCATATATGAGTTTAATGACAACTCTGGTTTGCATGGGAAAAGAAAAACAAACGAAAACAGTACAAGAAATGGACTAACCTGCATGTTATTGTACCTATTGAAGGTCTTGCTACACATGGAACAAGCAAACTGCATAGGGCCTGCAAGTATCTGAGCAGGAGTTGGTACCCAAAACTTACTCTCTGCGTTATGGAATCTTTTGATCATAGTTTCCTCTTCTCTCATATCAAAATCCTTGGTCTCAACTTCAGAATTTGCACTGTTAGGCAATCCAATGTGCAACGTCACTGTAACCTTCTCCATCTCATCTTTCTTTGCTCCACCAACAAAGTCATGCTCTTCAATGTCTTCCTCTTTTAACCCTTTGTTTTCTGTAAGCCTGCTCAGAAGAGGCAAACATTCAATATTTTGTTTGATGAACTCCTGCTGGGGGTATAAGACAGGAAGTCCTGATATACTGATGGGTTTCACTGACTCCGCTGCTGGTTGAGTCACAGTACAACAAGAAGAAGATGATGAAGAAGATAATGAGGAGGAGGAAGAAGAAGAAGCAGGAGATGGCTTAAGCCATTCAATGAAAGTAGGAGACTGAAAGCACATAGGCTTTTCTTGTAGATGGTAGTTCCATAAACCCATCTTCTGAGAGAGAAGCCCTTCAATTGTCTCCTGAGATGGTTTTTTATGACTACCCAGACTTTGTGTGGGAAAGCTAGCTTTTGCAATCAATGAATGGTTGGACTTTGAAAGGTGTTTCGGGTTTGTCTTTGTTTCCCCTTTCTTTTTCTTTTAAAACCTTTGGCCTTTTTCATGTTTGTACACAGAGAGGGGCTTAGTGGGTGGGGTTAAAGAAAATGACTTGCAAAACTGAGACCGACTTCAACCAAGCGAATCCTAGAACAGTCTGAACTCTATGAATTAATACATACCTATTCAGCGACATTCTTTACTGGTCTCGTCATGTATCCCCAGAATACAACGAAAACCATACATTTTTAAATTTTAAAGTTTCGAAGAATTACCATAATTATATAGAATACAGATATTATTATAAACGATTAATTATCAAAAAATTTCAAGCTTGGCTTACTTTTGCAATTATAATTTGAACTTTAAAAAGTGACAATAAAATATTCAAACTTTTAACTTTTTTCAATTTTAGTCCAATTTTAGTGTCTACATTGAGTTTATTAACGTGACTTATCACATGTTCTAAAAATCCTAATTATTAATAGACATAAGCCAAAATTAATACAACAAATGAAGATTAATGAAATGACGTCTTTGTTAAAACTGAAATCTCTAAATCAATTTACGTAACCTCAGCCTTTTGTTATCTATTTATTCCCCCATAGCCCTCAACCATTTGTTTTCTATTTGTTCTTCCGATGTCCTATACTACTCTCATATTGCAGCGTATTATACCAACAAGCTTTTTGTTTTTAATTCATTCTCCCGATACCCTTAGCATGAGGCCTTGGGGTGTCAAGAAATAAACTGAAAATGATAGGAAAATTGAAATTAAAACGTGAGGTCATCAAGACTGCGTAGTTTGATTTATATCATTTTTAAGCATCAACGTTATTTTAATTATGTGATTAAATAGTGTTATTTCATTAATTTTCATTTGTTATGTTAATTTTGACTGGCTTGTATTAATAGTTAGAATTTTCGGAACACGTGACAAGTCACGTTAACAAACCTAACGAAGACATTAACGTCAGGGTAAAATTGAAAGAAATAGAAAGTTTGAGCATTTTATTATTACTTCTTAAAGTTCAAACTATAATTACAAAATTAAGCAAAATTTGAGATTTTGTTGCAATTAACCTTGTTATAAAATATAATTATAATTACAACGAATCATAATATTATGAACTATAATTATTGCCGCAATATTAAGAGTAAGGATCATAATTTAAAATTATAATGAAAACATTTTTCCGGTGAGCTTCCACCGGAGGAAGAAATTAATTAGGAACTTTCTTATACTTTTATGTTATAGTTAATAGTTTTAGTTTTTTAATTTTTGTTTTTCTTTTAAATAAAAACAAAAACATATTTGATTGAAAATTTATATTTTATTACTAATGATAATTACATATTAGATAATATATAAGAGATTAAATAATTTTAATTGAATAAAAACAAAAACATACTTAGATTGAAAATGTATATTTTATTACTAATGATAAGTTACATATTAGATAAAATTTAAAGATAAATTATTTTAATTAACTAAAATTATTTAATTTCTTATATAACATTTATTAATAATTTATCACCAAAAAATATTTTATTTTATAAATTATATTTATAAATTAATACTTGTTTTTAAAACATTTTAATTATTAAATCAAAATTTTATTTTATATATATATATATTGAAGATATTTTAAATTTATTAATAATTACTAAATTAATTTAATTTCATTTAATTTAAAATAAATAAAATTAAATTATTTGTAATTTTAATCAATTAATGTAATATTAAATTAAATTGTTCATAAGTCTTATAAATAATTAAATAATATATATTTAATTGATAGTAAATCGGATTATCAAAAAATAAAAACAGAAAACAAAAACTATTTTAAATAGTTTTCATCAATTTTGAAAGCTAAAAGAAATCTAAACTAAAAGCTCAAATAAATTGATTTTTCTACCAAATTTCAAAACAAAATAGAAAATTAAAAACATAAATAAAAATAAAAGGTATTATTTAATAACATAAATACACTATGTGGTAGGATGATCCTAATCTACATATTTAACGTTAAGGTGGTTACTTAAACGAGAATCTGAGAAATCTCGAATCTGAAATAACTAGAAATTAAAATAACTCACAACACACTCGATATCAATGAACGTAGAGCCCTGGACTGGGACTGGGACTGGGACTGGGACTGGGACTAGGTGGGAAGAACATAGCAAAGGATGACCCCACAGCCAAAATTATGTCAACCATTTTTGTTGCTGAGCTTCAATCTTCAGATCTTGCCGACAAGATAGATTTTCTGGAGCGGATTTCCAGGGAATAGTGGCACTATCTGTGTGTATCATCCTCACCCTCTTCTCAGCTTTAGTCTCATCCCCTGTAAAAATTAGTTATATGAAACCACAGCACTAAGTTTTCTTTGTATTAAGCGACTGTTTCACCACAATAGCTTAAACTGTTGTGTGAGGTCAACTCAATCGATTTTATATATTCTCTAACACCTTGAACCCTCAAAGAATTAAGCAATTCTAAATTTGCATCACATCTTTCCATGCTGCATAATTATAACCTTGTATTAAGATTGATAGGCATCAGATCCCAAGTAAAAGAACAGAACATTTCACTATTTCTGGGCTTAGATTGTGCTGGTCTTTTTTGCATTAACCCTTCATGGTCAATTTGCAAAATGAAGGTGCTTTAATTTGGACCGACGACCTTTTTATGTTAATTCATTACCTTTATGGATGATAATAATTAACTTTTTTTGGGTCGAGGAAATCATGAGTGTTGCTGTTTAATAAGAGGTCATGATTACTGTGGATCTTTGTTCTCCTTTACGAACGTTAAGCTCTACGGTATTTATAGAAAGGTTTTGATGTTAACATTCGATTTCCTTCTATACGATCCAAATTCCATCTAACAGAGAAGGTATTGGGTTTATAAAAGTCTTATTTATTTACTTTTTAATTTCTATTTTTCTATCAAATAAAAACAAAAATCTAATTGATTAATTAATTGAATTTATTTTAATCTCTTATATAATATTTATTAATAAATTTTTAATAAAAATTATTTCATCATATTTGAATACATAATTTAAAAATTATTTTTATTAAAAATTCATATTTATTTTAAATTATTAAATTAAATTTTATTTGAGGTATATATGGATTCCATGGTAATATTTTTGGTGGGGAAACGTCACACGAGCCATATATTCATTTAACAGTTGGGTTAATTACACAAAAATTTATATAACATGCTACTTTTTAAAATTTTACTTTACCTATTTTGCAAAATAAAGATGATGATTTTAATACTCTCCTAAATCTACAAATTTGCACAATAAATTAATAATATACTAATTAAGTATTATGTGTGGTAATACAAACACCCTTAGAAAAATTAGTGAAAAATATATATATTCATCAAAATTAGTGAAAAATGAGCTTTATTATTATAATATAACTTGTTTGTTTCTATTTTTATTTTTTGTTTTCAAATTAAAAAAATTGTTTGTTTGAGTTTTTATTTTTTTCTTTTGATTTTCAAATTTTATAAAAGCTATAATATGATATATGTTATTTTATATAAAAATTTAAGTTTTATCAAATATGTAATTATTATCGTGATAAAAGTATAACTATAATTTATATTAACAATTAAACAAAATTTTATTTTTATTAAAAAAACAAAAATTCTGTAAAAATTAAAAACTAAAAATTACAACAAAAAAAAAATACAAGTGAAACCGAATGATCCAATTCAATCCTCATTTGATGACAAACACTCCCTACTCTCTAATTATGCATTAACCGTTATGGTGACATATGAATGACATATGAACATTAATAACATGTAAGATATTACCATTTTTCAGCCTGGAGGAATGTAGTCGATGTGATATGATTGCTGAACAAATAAAATAGATATTTCAATATTCTTGAATTCGGTGTTAATATAATGAAATTGAGTACTAATGTTAGGTATTAAGTTGAAATTTAGTGGAATCACCGTAACATTACTATGTTGTGTGAGTAATTAAGTTGCTATGCTGTTGCTATCGTTTCACATACAATGGCCTTTTGAGTCTCTGCTGACGGTGGAGGCCGCCATTTCTGATTTTGGGTGAGGAAGATGCTTGTGTTTTCCCTCAAAAGCAACGGTGGCTGTCTGAAAGGGGTTTAGAGCAAGACGTCGAGCTTCTAAATGGGACAGTACTAACTTGGTAAAAGTATCGCATCGGTTTCGATACACAAGTTGAGTCTGATTTTCTCTGTCTTTTTTTGGTTGAATTCAACCTGGAATTTGTAAGAGTTGGATATTAAAACGACAGGCTTCTAGAAAATTTAATAAAATAATTAGGTGTAATCAGATTGCACGAGACTTTCTATTTTTGCATAGGTCATAATGTATCATTATTTCGTAATACAAAGAGACTCTTTTCGTGAATTGAACTTATAATCTTACGATAAAAAAAATAATTTATTAATATGTAAAGTTTTTATTTTATTTAAATTTTTGAATAAAGTTAATTTTGTTCTCTTAAATCTAGCTCTAATTTAAAATTTAATAATTAATTTTAAACCAAATCAAATCAAATGATAAAGATCAATTCAACTTAATTTCAAATCATGTCTTTACTATTTATTGTTTGAAATTTGAAGAATTAAGTATACGGAAGGTTGGTCTCATGAACTCAGATAAAACCCTTAACTCGTAGATTGAAACTAACACTTTGTTTCTATATTGCATTGGGTAATCATAATGTCATTATCTTGACTTTAACAATTTTCACTCTTTTTTTTTTTTAGTGGATACATACTTTAATTACAAACTATACGTGAAGGAGAACACTGTCCAATCAGTGACGGAATCAGGAATTTAAAATAGGAGGATCCAAAAATAAAAATTAAAAAATTTAATTTTTATAAATTTTGGGGCTAGCTCGGTCACTGTGTCCAACCATCCCTTTTTATTTTGACATCAGCATGATACACATTTTTTTTAGGTTGGGTCATGCCTTAGACTTTTGGGCAAGATGCATCGTTCTTATTTAATAAACAGGCTTGGATTTTGTGGTAATGGGCCTTACCCAATTTCATATTTTGTGCTCCTCAAGCCCTTGTCGGACTATTTGTGCCTAATTGTTGAATATCGTTTTAAGGCTAAAAATGTATTTTGAACTTCAACATTTACAACAAAACATAGAATAGACTAATACTTTGAAGTATTTAAATTGAATTTCAACATTTTCAAAATATTCAAAACTGATCTTAAGTGAATAAAAAATTTAATAAAGTTAACTCTCTGTCATTTAAACATCGCGATAATTTAACATGATATTTTTTCATTTTTTAAACAAAAATAGCTTAAATATTACGTAACAAGTAAAATTCATTATTTAAAATATATAAATATGAAAACTCATAACTATACGACAAGTAGAGCTGATTATTTGAAACGTATAAAAAAAGTGGTTCTTGTTGTCATGTGATAATGAAATCGACTTTTTAATTAATTTTAAAAAATAATTATATGATGATAAGTTTTACTTTCTATTTAAAAATAAATAAATAATGTTATGTTAGTACTTACATATTATTTAACTGAAAGGGAGTTAATAAAACTGTTAAGTTATACACTATTGTAAATGTTGAAGTTAAAAATCCGCTTTAAGGTTTGATTTAATTGGGATTGACTTTGAGCACCGAAATTGAATGCTTTGATTACCTGAGGAGGTTTTGATTCGATGGAGATGAAGAAGAATAAGTACAGTATAGTATATTAATCCCAACCTATAACGAATGGCGGTCTGATATAGCCCTTATCGTCTACCTCATCTCTGAGCATCCAATCATCCATGGTAGCCCCTCCTCAGCTCTCCATCTTCTGATCTGGTATAGACTCATTTACGAATATTCAGCTGAATGTAGTAGTTCCTGTGCAGAGATGATGATTATGAATTTTTTCCTTTTGGTGGACGATGGAAGTCCTGATCCTGACATGCCACACTCACGGATATTTAGATTTTGCTCCAACAATTCATATGTACATGTTTGTGACTGTGCTGTTTCTATCTTATTGATGGCAAATCTCATGTGTTGTTTCTGAACAGGAATATTGAAAGAAGGAAAACGATAATCAGAGCTTTCTCTGGCGTTTTTTGAGCTCTTCTGAATTAATTTTTATTGGGATTTTCAATCCCAGTAGGATGGTTTGATTATTTGTCTAATCTTTATGGTTCATGAATTGCAGCCAAAGTACTTATCAAGTTTAATCAAGAAACTGTGCTTGTTTATGCTTAAGGTTGGTTTAGTATACACCTTCTGATGCCTAATTGTAATGAAATGTTACGTCGTGTTTCTTTATGAAATAGTACGAGACTGGTGCGAGCATAGTATTGGAACTCGTTATGTTGAAAGGTTTGGAGTACAATACAATTTGTTTGTACTTGGAGATTGTATAAGAAGTCGGTGCTTGAAGATATCATAACTTCAGTTGTTGACATATGTATTTTAAGAGGCCTAGAGGTATTTAGGAACTCGTACAATATTTTCAAATAAAATCTGAACGGACCTTTGTAAGGGATGGTCCAAGTGGTAGAATTTGAGCCTAATATGTTTACTATGTTTAAGCTAATTCAATGTTCTTAGGTTCGAGTATAGATTATAAAAAGGAATAGTTATATTTACAAATATCAAGTAAAGAATTTGTCACCTCAAAAGCTGTTCCTCTGTTTGTTCCCGTGTGCACAAAGTCCTACATCGGCTACCATATGGATGGCAAAAATTTTTTTATGTAAAACGACATCTTTTTTAATTTTTTAATTTTTTAAATAAAATAAATTTAATTAGGTCTGATCAAGTTCGAGTTTGAGCCTAAAATCTCAAACTCGGTCTAATTTTAGATCGAATGCAACTATGAAAATGAAATTTTTGAGTCATATTTAAGCCTAAATAAACTCGACCTAACCTGACTCATTGTCATGCCTATTGTTACAAAGGTGTTTTTAAGCATCGAACTTATCTGCAAGTTGCGCCTACTACTTTGCATGACAATCTTACTTAAATCCGTTTAAGCAAGACTCAGCCTTCCCACGTGATCATCGACCAACAATTTAGTTCCTGAACGTCCTACGACTCTCGCAGTGTTTAACTCTCACACTTGTAAGAAAACAACGAAAGCAATAATAATGGCAATAATAGAAGCAAAGAAGAGATATAGCAATAATGCTAAACTTTTATTATTTCTCTCAAAGTATACAAAGGAATGTTTTCTTAACTCTGTGTATAAGGAGCAAGGCTTAAATGAGCTATATATAGGCATCAAGGCTTTGGGGAACAAGTTATAATCCTAACAGAACTCTGTTACCTATAATCATATCTTATCTTATCAGACTACATCATTATCTTATAAGATAACATCCCTATCTAAATAGGACTTTATCCGATAAGGTCTATCTACATCCCAACTAATAAGATAAAAGATTACACATGATCTATCCCTATCCACAAAGATATCCACTATCTTTAGATGTCCTCCCGTGTGATCTTTATGATATTTATCTTCCATGATCTTAGTTGTCATATCATCCAAGATCTCCCATGATCTCTATATATTAATGATGAGTCATCTATGTCAAATCTAATCATAACACATTGGTCCAATCCAATACTTACCTATATCAAGTCTATTAGTCATGGTTTGTCCATTTCAGTAACCGCTAAGTCCTTAGTCCATCAAGAACTTAGCCTTAGCCATGTCAACACGTACACGGTCTGAAACTCTACAAAAACTCACACCATGCTTGATTTAATTTGCTAAGTCACCTTAGAGCCTTCGCATGCCACCACCATGATCATGATTTAACTAACTTTCCATCTAAGGTCCGTCTCCAGCTAGCTGTGAAGTGCCTTTATGACTAGCAAACTACCCCCACCAATAAAATTTGACGCCATCGTTGAACTATTCTAAAGATAGGTGTTCACCTGATCCTTGAACTGCCACAAGGTCATATCTTTCTCCCATGTTGCTTTCGTGATCAACTTTCCCTTCCACAAGATTAAGAACATTGTCTATCGTTTCTTCTTATACTACCCTATTGTTCGATGATCCAAGATCTTCTCTACTTGATTCTCGAACTAATTTCTCACAACCGGTGGAGCTCTCTTTACTTGACTCCTATTTAGATTTGATGTATCTTTATGGTAAGGTTTGAGAAAACTAATTTGAAAAGTAGGGTATTCCTTCAATCTCTCTGACAACTTCAACATGTATGCCACGTTTTCCACTTTACTAAGCACTTCAAGCGGTCCATCGTACTTTGGTACCAATCCACATTGCACTTTCTTGCTTGAGATCTTCTTCCAAATCTACGGGGTAAGTTTCAGCAGTACCTAATGGTCTCCTCAGTAAGTCCGCTTATTTCTTCATCTATCGAGAAGCCTTTTGAAGACTATCCTTTCTCTCATCCAACAATTTTTGCTTCTCCATCATGAACTTGTACGCGTAGGACACTTGTCATCTGTCCTTTGTTATGCAATCTCGAGTGGAGTGAGAGGTTGTTATCCTAAGATTATCTCAAAGGGACTCTTCTCCTTCATAGAAGATCTATGCAAATTATAACAAAACTGTGCAGTATCAATCAAACTTAACCAATTATGTTGACTCGCACTTACGTAATGCCTTAGATACTCCTCCAATAAACCATTGATCCTCTTCATATGGCCATCCTTCTGTGAGTGATTTGCCATTAAAAACTTCAAATCGCAACTCATAAAGGGACGTCCAGAATTAACTTGTAAATTTAGCATCTCGGTCGCTCACAATGTTCGCATAGACTCCAAATTATTTCACCACGTTCTTTTAGAAGGACTCCTCCGTAATATCCGAGGGACATGATGCTTATGTAGACGTGAAGATCCTATACTTGGAGAAATGATCTACAATCACCATGATTATTGCCACCACTTTTGGAAACCCTCCTATGAAATCCATCGAAATTGACATTCACGGTCTTTCTGAAATGGGTAAGGGTAGTAGCAAACCGACTTCCTTCTTTCTTTTTAGTTTATCCAATTGACACATAGGGCACGTCTTGACATACACCTCAACGTCATTCTCCTTGTTCGACCAATGGTAAGAACGAGCTAGGAGAGCCATCATCCTCTGAACTCCGAGGTGATCAACTCACTGTGAGTCGTGTGTCTCCTTTAACAGTTGTTACCGCAAGCTACCAAAAATTGGCATGTAAACTTGACTACTCTTAGTCATCAACAACCCATCATCATCGAGCCAAAACTTGCGCACAACACCTTCCTTAACTTGTGATATCAACTTACAGTATGTGTTGTTCAATAGAGTCGCATCTTTGATTTGCTCTAACAGGTTAGACTCCACCCTAGTAATGTTATATAGGGTTGTGAATACCTCCTTCCGACTCAAGACATCTGCCACATTATTGTGCCTGCCCGCTTTATGCTCACACACGAAATCATATTCAGCAAGGAGCTTGCTTCGCTGATAACATTTTTTTTAGTCCTGAAAAATGTGTTAACAACATTGTTCGTTTGAACAACGAACTTGATTCCTAGCAAATACACTCGCCATGTCTCAAGGGAATACACCACTGCGAGTATCTCCTCCTCATGCGTTGAGTATTGCTGCTCCACACTGTTGAGCTTGTTAGAGTAGTGCCCTAAAGGCAATCCCCTTTAGCGCTTTTTGTTCATAGTCATGTACAGACTTTATGAATAAAT
>JANIJH010000224.1:4794806-4818911 GCA_024520975.1 Erythroxylum areolatum | reverse complement strand
CTCTATTGGCTATTCTGGTTTGAATCTTCATACCGACACCTGGATCCTGGGTTTCGGGAAGGTCCCGGGAATAAAAAATTTTTGTTTCCGCTGCTGGAACATGTGATGTTCCTCCCGGGATTTTCCTACAGAGCTTTCAACTCTCAAATGCTATGGGATGACCTTTCTGTACTAGAACTCCACCAATGGCTTTGTCTGATGCATTTATGTGTACCTCAAATGGAAGATCAAACTATAGCAGCTTCAACATAGGTTCGGTTGAGATAGCGACTTTAAATATCTCGAATGCCTCCTGACATGCATTTGACCAATACCACTCTTGCTTTTTCTTTAGCAGGTCTGTCAATGACGCCACTTTCTTCGAGTATCCCACTATAAACTGCCTATAGTAATTCACCTGTACAAGAAAACTCCGTAATTCTTGTACTGTTGTGGGAACTTATTACTCAAATTATCCCTTTATCTTTTTCAGATCCGTCCTGACTTGACCCTTACTTACCAAGTGGCCTAAGAATCTGATCTCCAGCTGTGTAAAGTCACACTCCTCCATCTTCACGTAGAGCTTGTGTTGCTTCAGGCGCTCAAACATTTTCCTCAAATGCTCTACATGTTCAACCATATCTGTGCTCTACACTATGATGTCATCGAGATACACCACCACGAACTCATCAAGGAAATCATACAGCACGTCGTTTATTAGGTTCACAGGGGCATTAGGCAATCCGAACGACATGACTAGAAATTCGTACGATCTATATTGAGTCACGCACATTATCTTTTGCTCATCATCCTCGGCTATCTGCATTTGCCAACACTCACTCCAAAGATCCAGCTTCGTGAAAACTACAGTCCTCAATAATCTGTCCATCAAATCTTGAACTAAGGGAATAGGATACTAGTTTTTTATTGTTACCTTGTTAAAGGCTCGATATTCTATGCATATACGAATTGTTCCATCTTGCTTCTTTTGGAACAACATTGGGGCACCATACGGGGCTTTAGATGGTTAGACGAACCCTGCCTCCAACAGTTCACCAAGTTGCTTTCAAAACTTCCTCAACTCCAACAGGGACATCCTATATGGGGTACACACAGGTAGGATCGCTCTAGGAACCAACTTAACCCTATGATCTATCTCTCGACGAGGGGGAAGAGTTTTAGACAACTCTTTCAACATCACATCTCGAAACTCCCTCAACAAACTTGTAACCGCATCAGGGACTTCTACCACATAGTCCTCACTAATCTCCCACATGGTAGCGATATATGTCTCCATACCTTTCTTCAACCCTTTCTCGATGCTTATGACCGACATATGTACTACCTCCATTGTATCATCTGTCGTTTCACCATCGGATCTACAACAATTAACAAAGAAAAAACTTTTCTCATATATAATCATCATAACTTCCAAACTTGGATATAACACCACCTTTGCTCCCCTCAAGAAATCAATCCCAGTATTAACTCAAAATCTTCATATGGTATGACCATGCAATTGAACTTGGCATTCTAACTTCCTATGTTTATTGGGACGCTGTAAGCAGCTCCTACCATATCTTGTGCCTTACTCATAGGGGTTTTTTATCCTTGTCGGGGTCTTCGACACCTTGAGCCCCAACTTACGCACCTACTTTCTGCCATGAATGAGTGTGTCGCACTAGTATCTATCATCGCGATTACCTCATTCCCGTTGACTTATGTCCCTACATACTTTTGTTTATCAAAAGGGTTAGACTCACTCTTAACTGCATTCAACAAGGTGATCGAATTTAGAACCGCCTCCGAATCCTCCTATTCTTCTACCGCGATCGACGTGTTCAACTTATCCTTCCTTAGACATTCTCTTGCAAAATATGGACTGCTGCATAGGTAATAAGCAAGTTTTTCCTTTCTGGAGGACGTCTCCCCTTTTTTTACTTGCCTTTCCCCTTAAAGTCTCCCCTATTAGAGTCTTTTTTCTTTTTCCTCTCGCTCTTCTCCTATTGAGCTAGGCTTTTTTCCTTAGAAGAATTTGAGGAACCCACCTTAGTATCTTTCATCACTTGAAAGTCCACCAAAGCATCAACAACCTTGATTGCACCATCCAAATCCTTCACATTTTGCCTTCGCAACTCCATTTGCGCCCATTGTTATAACTCGGAGAAAAATTTGAAGAGTTTGTCTGCGTGTAACATATTATCAATGTCAAACATTAAAGAACTTGATGAACTTTTTAACATATTCTCTTATCGATCTGTCCTGTTTTAGCTTGTACAAGGCATCCCTCGTAAGCAAAAAAGTGATTATAGGAAGAAATTGACCCTTCAACTCCTTCTTCATCTTGTCCCACATATTGAAGGGATCTCTACCCGTATTAATCTCCGCAGAGGTCCTCATCCTCCACCAAAACTTTGCATCATCATCCAAGTATGTGACTGTCACGTTGACCTTCTTAGCATCGGGTATCTTAGGAGCCACAAAGTATTGCTCCATATCCTATAAAAAGTTCTCGAGCTCCTTCAAGTTCCAAACACCTTTAAAAACTTTGGGCTCACACATCTTCACCATAGTGCTCTCGACACTTCCAATCTCCTGTATTGCAACAATGCCTAGATTTGTTCTGCCATCATCTCCATTTGAGTGTTGTAGGAAGTGACCTCCTCCTCCTCTTGAGAAATTGGTCCAATGAGTGCCTCCACTCTGATGACACGCTCTGTCAAATTGTTGCATCCCTCTATCTCTAACCTGCCTCTGATACCAGTTGTTACAAAGTTCTTCTTAAGCACCGAACTTATTTGCAAGTCGCGCCTACTCCTTTTCATGACAATCTTACTTAGATTCGTTTAAGTAAGACTCAACCTTCCAATATGATAGTTGACCAATAGTCTAGTTCTCGAACACCTCATGACGTTCGCAGTGTTTAACTCTCACACTCACAAGAAAGCAACAAAAAGCAATAATAATGGCAACAATAGAAGCAAAGAAGAGATCTAACAATAATGCTAAACCTTTTTTGCTTCCCTCAAAGTATACAAAGGAATGCTCTCTCAGCTCTATGTGTAAGATGCAAGGCTCAAATGAGCTATATAAACGCATCAAGGCTTTGGGGAACAAGTTAGAATCGTAACAAAACTGTATTACTCATGATCACTTCTTATTTTATCAGATTACATCATTATCCTATAAGATAATATCCTTATCTAAATAGGACTTTATCTGATAAGGTTTATTTACATCCCAAATAACAAGATAAAAGATTACACATGATCTATCCCTATCCACGAAGATGTCCACTATCTTGAGATGATTCTCCTGCGTGGTCTTTATCCTTTAGTACTGATGTTTATCCTCCGTGTTCTTATCTATCACATCATCTAAGATCTCTCACAATCTCTATCCATTAATGATGAGTCATTTGAGCCAAATCCATTCATAGCACACTGGTCTAATCTAATGCTTACCTATGTCAAGTCCATTCGAGTAACCACTAAGTCTTCAATCTATCAAGAACTTAGCCTTAGCCATGTCAGCTCGTACACGGTCCAAAACTCTACCAAAACTCGCACCATGCTTGATCTAACGTGCCAAATCACTTTGGAGCCTTCGCATGCCACCGCCATGCGTGTGATCTAGCTAATCTTCCACCCAAGGTTTGTCTTTAGTTAGCTGTGAAGTCCCTTTATCTGTTAAAGGGCTAACACCTATCAATAAAGCATTTCATATACTTAATAAAATAGAGTACTATATCCTTCATCTGATAAATATATTGTAAGAAAATGGTTTCCTTGTGTAAATATGATATTAAATTTATATGGGGCAATTTTTTGTGTTTTATTAAGGCCCTTGCTTTTCATATGTAATGATTCAAAAATTGAATCGATTCAATCATAAAAATTGTGAATTGATTAATTTTTTGGTTCGATTAACTTTAATAAATTTTATTGTTAAAAACTAAACAACTTATTAATCAACAGTATGCTTTCATACACTAATAAATTTTTATAAACTAAAATAAATAAATTAATTTTCATTTAAAAGTCTCTTTTTTAGTTAAAATTCAAATGTTTTAATGGATATGGACAATCTCTTTAAATCATATTTTAAATTCTTCAATTTTATCCAATCTTTAACTGATTTTATGACGGTATAATACCGATTGAACTTTTTAAATTTTAAACCTCTTATCTTACAAGTTTAACTTTTGGTCCGATTTTTAAAATATTAGCCATATATTGGCTTATAACTAGTTAGAATATTTAACTGAAGAATTTATCATTTATTGATAGTAATTTCATTATATAATTACAAACAGTTAAAACTTACACTAACATAAAATACTATATTATTATAGAACAATGCAAGCTCAATTTGAAGCATTGGTTTATACTTACCTTGCATTTAAGATTCACAACAAACTTCCTAAGTTTTATTCTAAATGAAATATGATGTTGTGAAACTTTTGTTTCATAGTGTTAGCTAGATGGAACAAAATAAGTCACTTTGGCTTTGGTTTCATTCACTTGTTTCCCGATGACCTCTCTGAAATTAAATTCGACTCTTCATTGACATATATGGAGACATAGCTGTTGCAACCTATAATTGATCTAGAAAACAAATTCAAGAGCTTATTAAGAGTTAAAATATTCTCAATCAATTACTTACGTCAAATTCGTCCATTGAATATGAATTTATTTATAATACATACAAATATTAGTGAATGAATTTCTCATTATTTAAATGAAAAATCATATTACCCTATAGAAATTAAAATATCAGCACCAAATTGAACCAAAACTACCAAATTAGCCCTTTCCATCAATATATGAGACTATTTATCTGCTGTATATGATCTTCATCACGTTAGGGGTAAGGCTGTGTATTACTAGACCTTTGTGTTGGAATCTAACTATGATCGAACCACGAGTGTAGCAGAAAAACAAACAATTTTACATATTCCGAGAGGATCTCAATAATTGAATTAACTTAAATAAAACATGAATTCGAATAAGAAATCATAACTTTTGCGTTCCAGTTGAAAAACCTTTGAATTGTTTCTGATTTGTCAATCATGAGTTATTCAATTGTTTAACATCTGATGGTATCTACAGAGTAATTCCCAATACTATTTTGAGAGGAAGAAGACAAAGTGTTAACTTCTAAATGTTTATTTAAATAAAATATCATTAAGGTTTTTAATTAAAATTACCTTTCTTTAATTATAATCAAAATCAAAATCAAAATCAAAATCAAAATAATTTAATTTTAATAAAATCAAATATCTCATATTTAATGCTCAAAGTTTCTCAAACTTTATAATTAAGTCTAAATTAATTAAATTTATTTTTCTTTCACAAATTGCTCTTTGATGTATGACCCATTAGGTTCCTAATAAATTGGCAATGATTATAAATTCACAATTAGAATTAGATAAATTAAAACTTCTTTTAATTTCTCTTTGATTCTTCAATTAAACAATTCATAATCATAAATCATGATTGATGTCTAGCAACATGTCATGATTACCCAAACATTAGGAATATGAAAGTGATTGACTTAACCTGTCTATGCATAATTATGATACACAATTTAATTCTTTTGTTATTCAATATTCTAATTAGACGGAGTATGAATATAATGTCTACTCTTTGGATCCAATAATGTTCGTTATTGTTAATTGGTGATTAATTTATAATTAAAAATTGAAAAACATTTTCAAATATCAATTCACTCTGGTTAAAGAATCCTATAAATCATTACTAATCAAGAACAGTAAAATATTCTCTCTAATTATTTTAGAGTGACAAATCCTATATTAACTTACTCAACTATCTCCATATGGTTCGTACTGTATCTAATTACTACCGACTAAATTCATAAGTAGTATCAAAATATAGTAATTCTCATACGAGATACCTTGATAATATCAAGTCTAAGGATCAATTGTATAACCATTATTATGAGATAATCCGCAAAGACATAATATTTCATTCGAAATTCTCATAATCGGATTAGTTTAGTGACTTATTATCTAATAATTACCCACACATTAATTTAAGTATATCCATACTTTAATTTATGAGATCAATTACTTTATTTATAAGAAAGAAACACAATGTATCTAATTTCACCATTTCAACAATATCCTGTCTTGATTAAACTACAACTAGGAACAATACATAAGTGTAAATTGAATCTCATAATTATAATCTCATCATAATTTCAATTACACAATAATTATTCCAAGGATATTACCTTTAGTATTAAAACATAATATTAATTAAATTAATACATAAAGATAAATAAAGCCTTTTTCATTAATTAAAATAATGTCATACATTAATTTGCATCCAATTGATGGGCTGTAAGGACATAAACTAACAATCTCCCACTTGTACTAAAGCTACCATATCCATCCATATGTCGATCGTGTCTCTTTTGAGACACTGACTTAATAAGAGGATCTGTTAGATTCTTTTCAATAGAAACTCGCTTCAATACTATGTCTTTCCGCTCCACTATCTCCCTAATCAAGTGAACCGTTGATGAGACCATGCTTGGACCGTTGATGAGACCTAGTTTCCTTTGCTTGAGCAATAACACCTTTGTTGTCATAGTACAATACTATAGGTTCAACAATGCTAGGAACCACTTCAAGTTTAGTGATGAACTCCTTGATCCAAACTGCTTCCTTTGTCGCCTCTAACACTTAACCGTACTCTGCTTCGATTGTTGAATCTGCAATAGTTGGTTGTTTGGATCTCTTCCAACTTACTGCCCCATCATTTATGGTGAAGATGTACCTTGATTGTGATCTATTATCATCGGGATTTGACTAGAAACTAGCATCTGATTATCCTTGAGCTCTCAGTTCATCTCCTCTATAGACCAAGAAAGCATCTTTAGTTCTTCTCAAGTAATTTAAGATATTTCTCATAGCCCTCCTGTAACCCTCACCAGGATTAGATTGAAACCTACTTATTATGCTCAAAGCATAAGAAACATCTGGTCTAGTACATAGCATCACATATATGATTGATCTAATTATTGAAGCATATGAAATATACTCCATTCTATCTCTCCCTGTTTATGTCTTTGGACATAAACTCTGTGAGAGAGAAATCCCATGTAATATAGGTAAGAATCCCCTTTTGGAATTCTCCATGCTAAACCTCTTTAGCATTTTATCTATATACATGAATTGGGACAAATAAGCAACCATTTTTTATCTCTCTATAGATCTTTATTCACAGAATATAGGCTGCTTCTTTATAGAGAAGTTCCTGGATAATCAAATCTTTATAGATTTAAGCATAGTATATCATTTTTAATTAGCAATATATCGTCCACATATAATACTAAGAAAATGAACGCACTCCCACTAATCTTCTTATAGACACATGGTTCATCCACATTTTTTGATAAAACCAAACTCTTTGATTGTCTCATCAAAATGGATGTTCCAACTCTGTGACGCTTGCTTAAGTCCATAAATGGACTTTTACAACTTGCATACTTGATTAGGAAATCTCTTGGATTCAAAACCTTGAGATTGTGTCATATACACATTCACAAATCTTTACATGTGACAATCTAGGTCTTCTACCAGTCCATATCTCATATGGTGTCTTGTTAACTGATTTAAATGGAATTCTATTTAGAAGATATATTTCAGTTTCAATTGCGTATCCCCAAAAGGAGATAGGAAAGACTGCATGACTCATTATGGAACATACCATATCTAATAATGTACGATTTCTCCTCTAAAAAACTCCATTATGTTGTTGAGTTGTAGGAGGAGTCCATTGTGAAAGAATCCCATTCTCTGTTAAGTAACCAAGAAACTCGTGGTATAAGTGCTCACTACCTTGATTTGACCTAAGTATCTTAATACTTTTTCTAGTTTGTTTCTCAACCTCAAGTCTAAATTCTTTGAACTTTTCAAATGATTCAGACTTTTATTTCATAAAGTACACATATCCATATCTAGAAGGTCATATGTGAACATAATGAAATTTAAGAATTAACCTCGAGCATTTATGGACATAGGCCCACATACATCTGAACGTATTAATTCAAGTAACTCACTAGCACATTGTCCCTTTCCCTTAAAGGGTAGTTTGGTCATCTTTCCTAATAAACAAGATTCACAAATTTCATATGATTCATAATCAAAAGGATCCAAATATCCTTCTTTATATAATTTTGTGATTCTAGTTTCAATGATATGACCTAACCTATAATGTCATAAATAAGATGGATTTTGGTTACTTAATTTTTTTTCTTATTATTTATATTAAGAATTGGCCTTTCATAATCTAACTCATACAATCCATTTGTAAGTAATCCAGATCATAATAAACATCATCTTTATAAAAAGAACAATTGTTATTCTTAATATAAAGATAAATCCATTCAAATCTAAAAACGAAATATAAATGATGTTTCTTGTAATAACAAGAACATAGTAACAATTATTAAGTTCTAATACAAGGCCAGAAGGCAAAGTTAAACTACAAGTTCCTACAACTAATACAGCAACTGTAACATCCCACTACCACAAGGTAAATACCCGAATACCTGAAGGACATTCAAGTACATACCCTATGAAAATGATATGTTGGAGCAATAACAAATCCAACTTACACATGGCATCATCTAACATACTCGAAAATCACTAAATTTTTAAACCATTCACTTCATTCATTCATAAAGCTTACATTGTTTCCATCAAACAAATATTTACAAAACCTTATATAGGTCCTAGCAAAACTACAAAAATAATAGAAACTATATCACTTCTGGTGTCAGGTGACAGACCTCTGAGCCACTTCTCTATCCAAAAGATTCCTTAAGTCCTGACTAAGGAACTAGGTCTCCTGTCTCGTACATGAAAAATCACATTACAATTTTTGATGAGTTTTGCAAACTCAATGAGTGAACCATCATTGATGAATTCACTGGATTACATATACACATCACATATATCACATATATTCATTCATAACATATAATTATTTTTTCAGATACTCATATATCATGGCATAACATATGGTCACTCATTACAGCTTTGCAAATTATTCACGAATTTCAATCTTATATGAACGCTATATGCACGAGACTCACATTCATTCTTATTGTTGTGATTGAGTGTCTATCACATACTTATACAAATATTGGCCCATAGGGCCCATTCAGAACAGAATCACAGAGCATAGCTCTACGTGTAGAACATATATCACGGACCAAAGCTCTACGTGGAAGCACTTCAAACTGGCTACTCAAGTCACAACGTCTTTATTTGAGCAAGCATTTTATGAAATGCATCAAATACTGAATATGTCATATATCACAATCTTATACAAATGCTCAGACAAAATCTTTCACAGTCATCGGACCTAAGTTAGGCATTCAACTTTTGTTGAGGATCAAATGTCAAATTTATATCAAATCAAAACACTCCCAATATATGCCTAAGTATTAAACTCCTCAGATCTCAGGTCCAGAATCCAGAAACAACTCACAAACAGTTCAATAATATTGGAAGTTTAACAAATCAAATTCAATTTAATTCAAATCAATCCTAGGAAATTATCTAGGTTGACTCACAGTACGCTCCAAGAACCTATTGCCTAGATGGTCTGGTGTCTGATGTGCTCCTCTAAAATATACACAACACATTCACAAATATCACATTTTTGCACAAATGTACAAGTATTCTTTTATGCACATCAATGTATAGAAAGTATGCACAATGCATGTTCAATGACAATTCTGGGTATCTTATTGTAATTTTCATCATCCAATCAATCAGATATCAAATCCCTCATTAATATCATTTGGTACTTATAATTTGGACCAAAATAAAACAATGTGAAATCAATATCATAACCTAATTGATCACTTCAGATTTTCTACCTATATGATTTCGGGTCAACTTTGCATAATTAATCTGATTAGGTAAATAACAAAATTAGGCAAAACTTCCTTCTGTAAAGTTGTTCTACAGTGTCTTAAGTTTTTAATAACTCCAAGATCATCCAATTTGATTCAGTATTCAATGAGTTATGTACAAAATATCACAGACTATGCACATTTGAACTTTTGGCTAGTACATGATCATTCCCTCTAATTGTACAACTCATATCTTTCAGCTCAGATATCCAAAAACTACAAACTTTATACCAATTTAAAGCTAAGAGAATAAGCTACAACTTTGGTATAGACACATTAGTATAATTTAGCCTACATCAATAACGTTTATTCAATAACAACAGGATATGATTTCTGTCTCTGGTACTGCTACAGCCTAAGCTAAGACTCAATTACATGCCAATTTTGAAAATCTTAGAGATAGAATTAAAAGTCAACTTCTTCAAAAAATTTGTAGAAATATGTCTCTAGTTTAATCTTAATCAATAACAAACTAATTCAGAAATCTACAACTCAAGTTATAATCAGAATACCGAAACACGTTCATGAAAATTTTTCAGTTCATAACATTCCAACAGACTTCCACACTTTGATCCTATCAATCACTTTCAATTTAACTCATAAAACTCTAAATTTTTATGCAGAGAAAGAAAAATGTCTTAGGAATCCATTGATTCAAGTTTCAAGTGATTTGGAGTTCGGATGAAAACGTTATGGCTAAAAGAGTCAACACAGTTCGGTTTTAGTGCAACTAGTCTTCTCTTCTCTCTCTAAAAATGCAAATTTCCTTCTTCATCACCGAACCAGTTTTCCTCTTCTTCTTTCTCTCTTCTACTTAATCCCTTATCACAAACTTATAGCCTTACATTTACTCCTTCATTTTTACACCCATGCAACTTGTCTTATGCTAAAACAACTCAAAATACAAGATTAGCTACAAATACTAAAACCAGAAAATTTTTCACTACTATTCGTCATCTTCAACCTTTGTCACATTTTCTGCACTCTCTCTTTCCTTATTTCACAGTTCCTAGACCATTTCTAACTTATATTCTTTGCATTTCTACTCCCATTCTAGCCTATCTTACTCTCATACAACTCAAAACTCAAGATTCAAACCAAACACCAAAATCAAAACTCATCTACGGTTTCATGCATAGTTAATGCAACTCATCTATCTCATGTATGTGTTTATTTCCAGCAAGCAAAACATCACAAAAAATTAGTTATGGAACTCAAAAACTTAGAAGTTTACTCACCTTATTTTCAGAAAATCACAGCATGAGAATGAAGACCAAAACTCGGTGAAGAATAAGCTATCCGAAGAGAGAACAATGAAAATTTCTGCCTAATATCTTGCTTTAATAACTCATAGACACGTGGCCCCCTTGCATGTGAGCCACTTGTCAGCCTCTTATAAGTGCTACTTGTTATTATGTTATTTGTTCATTTTTCTTAGTCTAAAATATCCCAAAAATTTCTAAAATTTCAAACAATTCCAAAATATTACTAACAGTCTCTAAATAAAATTTTTCCACCAAATAAATTTTCAGCTCAAATAATTAACCAAAAATTTCAAAATATCCAAAATATACCAAAATTGCCAAAGCACAATTAATACACCCTAATTTAATCCACAATTTTCACTTATAAATCAAATTTACCCGAAAATGTCAATGAATGCATGTACAATCATATGAATGTGCAAAATAAAAGTGTATGTCTTATGCATGACGTGCATTTTCCTAATTTCACAATACTTTATCATAAATTACTATTCTAGCCTTAACATAGGTATCGGGATGTTACAGCAACGCTTGCTCCATTGCCAATTCGCAGGTTCACTTAGCCTTTCTTCAATGATATACTCTATGTTAACATTTGCATGTTATTACAAAATATGAGAATCATATCCAGTATCTAATACCTAAGTATGTGGAACAGAAGTTAGAAAGATTAATCTCTATCATAAACGTACCTGAAGAGACAACTTCCTTAAGCTGCTTATCTTTCAGGCTAACAAGATAAGATGGACAGTTCCTCTTCTAATGTTTGTTGACTCCGCAATGAAAACATGTGCCTATGTCATTACTCTTCTTCTTAACACCTCCATTGGCCTTTACTACATTAGTAAAAGCCTTCTGTTTCTTGTTCTTATTCTTTTTAGCACCCTTTTTCTTACTTTTATAAGAACCCAAAATAAGTACAGAACTAGGTTCCTTCTTAAGGCACCCTTCCGCAGTCTTAGGCATGTTCAATAGTTCGGTAATATCATGTCCTTCTGGTTCATGTTAAAGTTCATGACAAACTGTGAAAACTTGAGCTTAGGGACTGCAACCCTAGATCAATGCTTAACTTGTGGTCCGTGACAAAACCAAATTGAGCCAATTTTTCAATATACCCAATCCTCTTCAGCATATGTAGGTTGACTGAAGTTCTTTATGTCATCTTGTATTGAAATAGTGCCTTAGAGATTTGATATCTCTCCACCTTATTTTGTACACCAAACAACTCCTTGAGATGCATAATCATAGTAGGTGCATCCATGTTCTCATGCTGTATTTGAAGTTCATAAGAAATGCTAGCTAAGATCACACACGTAGCTTGTTCAACGTCATCAACATAACATTGATATTTCTCCCAATCTTCATCTGTTGCATCTGAACAAGGTTCTAATGGAGCAAGAGTATTAAGACCATATAACTTCTTTTCTTGCTTAAGAACTATTATTAAGTTTTGTAACTAGTTGGCAAATTTGGGTCCAGTCAACTTGTTAGCATCTATGATGCTCCTCAATGTCAGGTTGGTACTCATCTTCATATTCAATAGCTGAAAAACATAAAAGGAGCAAATATTAGTTTATATCCAAAATCAAATAAAATAATGACTTTAAAATTATTTGATTACTCCCACTATTTTAATCAAATTAATAACCCTCATTATTAAATCAAGAAATTATCAAATAATTTCCTAGTGGGCTATGATCCTATTTAAAATTAATCGATCTTAAGTTTGCTCAACAAACTAACTAAATTTAAATTAGGTAGAAAACTACTTTTCAATCACATATTATGTGACAGAACCGTTAGGTGATAACATTTTGCCAAAATATATTGCATATTTTATTCCTAACCTTGTCTTTAAATCCATATGGTCATAAGTTTACTCATCGAAATTATACAAATTTAGTTAAGTTGGACTCATTAATTTAAGATAAAACATATCCGGGTTAAAGTAGCCTTGAGTTTACTCAACAAGCTAAGCAATAAACTGAATTCTAGTTTTATTCTTAAATAATGGAAGGCAATCATCACATTTCTAATGTGTACTTAATACTTAATTGAAGGATTTAAAATTTAAAAATGTTGGTCTCATTAAAATAATATAATCTCATTATATTTATAATTTTAAATATAATCTAATTATGAAAGAAATTATTAAAAACATTTGCTTGATTCTACTTATTGATTTGATAACTAATTTAATATAATAATTCAACTCTTGAAAAATTAAACTAAATACAAAACTTTTCCTAATAAATTTTCCTTTGAAAAATAATTTTTCAAAAAATTGGAGACTCATCTTTTAATTTTATCAGGAGTGGAAATTAATTTAATAAGTTATGTTTTTTAATTTAAAAACAAGTAAAATAATGTGAGAAGGCTGTTTGGCGCATTGCATACGCCCGCAGTCAAAAGACTGCACGAGCCAATCATGTTTGTGAGCAACATCACTCACAAACGATGGGCGTGTCATCTTCTTCAAAAATTGTCCCCCATTTTCTGCTTCCAAAGTGTCATAGAACCGACATCACACAAAGCACCTTGCTTAAACTACAACCATCGACTCTCTCACATCAATAACACCCTCTATGACACCGACTGTGGGGTCGAGCAACACTGAATGAGCGACCCATTGGGTTGATAGTCACCACTCACAGTGGTACAATACATATGCATATAAAACCTAAATTTTAGAGTTGAAAAACCAAGGCTTTTAAGAGCTAAGTTGTGATTACATCTTCAACATAAATAAATAAAAAGAAACAATTTACAGAATCGCAAAATAAGTTTCTGAATGAATATGTGGGCATCTGATGTAATTTATCGCATGAACTACATAGACAATAAATGCAAGCACAAATATTTTCAAAACTCAAAATGCAAAAGCAAGGAAACAATTTCTAGATATAGACAAAAGAATAGCTTCGGAGAAAGACAAAACCAGAAGCATAACACATTAATTTTTATCAAAATCAACAACAATCAAAGACCTAATCCAAGTTAAGCAATTAAACGGAGGCTCTAATACCATTGTTGGAATCCAATCTTGATCGAATCATAGGCGCAGTGAAATTTTTTTTTTTACAGATTCCATACGAATCCCGATAATTGAATTAACTTGAATAAAACATGAATTCGAATAAGAAATCGTACATTTTACTTTTCTGTTGAAAAACCTTTAAACCTATTTCTGATTTGTCAATCAATCACAAGTTGTTCAATTGTTCAATCTCTGATGGTATTCACAGAGTAATTCTTAATACTGTTTTGAGAGGAAGAAGACAAAGTGCTAACGTCTAAATGTTCTTCCTTTATTTAAATAAAAAATCATTAGGGTTTTTAATTAAAATTAAATTTCTTTAATTAAAATTAAATTAATTATAATTATAATTATAATTATTTTAATTTTAATAAAATCAAATATCTTATATTTTATTCCCAAAGTTTCTCAAACTTCATAATCAACTTAAGTAAATTGATTTTTCGTTCACAAATTGTTCTTTAATGTGTGATTCATTAGGTTCCTAATAAATTGATAATGATTATAAATTACAATTCTATTTCACAATTAGAATTAGATAAATTAAAACTTCTTTTAATTTATCTTTAATTCTCTAATTAAACAATTCACAATCATGAATTATGATTGTCGTCTAGCAACATGTCATGATTACCCAAATATCATGAATATCAAAGTGATTAACTTAACCTATCAATGCATGGTTATAATGTATAATTTAATTCTTTTTTTATTTTAATATTCTAATTGGACGAAGTATGGATTTAGTGTCTACTCTTTTGGTCCAGTATGTTCGTTCTTGCTAATTAGTGATTAATTTATAATTGAAAATTGAAAACACATTTTCAAATATCAATTCATTTTGGCTAGAGAATTCTATAAATCATTACTAATCAAGAACAGTAGAATATTCTCTCTAATTATTTTAAAGTGATAAATCCTATATTGACTTACTCAACTATCTCCACATGGTTCATACTGTATCCAGTTACTACTGACTGAATTATCCTATGATAATTCATAAGTAGTATCAAAATACAGTAATTCTCGTACGAGATACCTTGATAATCTCAAGTCTAAGGATCAATTATACAACTATCATTATAAGATAACCCACAGACACATAAGTAATATTTTATTTGGATTTCTCATAATCAGATCAGTTCAGTGACTTATTCTCTAACAATCACGCACACATTAGTTTAAGTATCTCCATACTTTAATTTATGAGATTAATTACTTTCTTCATAAGAAAGAAACATAATGTGTCTAGTTTTATCATTTCAACAATATCTCGTCTTAATGAAACTACAACTAGGAACATTTAGAAGCAAACATAAGTGTAAATTGAATCTCATAATTATGATCTCATTATAATTTTAATTACACAGTAATTATTCCATGAATTTTACCTTTAATATTAAAACAATAAAATATTAATTAAATTAATGCATAAAGATGAATAAAGCCTTTTTTATTAATTAAAATAATGTCATACATTAATTTGCATCTAATTGATTAGCTACAAAGGCATAAATTAGCAATTCTCATATCTCGCGTATTAGCAGGATTTGTACCGACTATTGTTATTATTGTTGTTGTATAGGACCATTGCCGCAAATATTAATTGTTCGCAGCTTTTAAGTTTCTAACTAAAATAGTAGCATATGCAAAAATTGTGTTTAATTTTTCAAATTTTATATATTTAGAATAATATATTATTTTTATTAATATAGTTAACGAATGAATATTTATATGATATTGAATGAACATATTATATTAATAAAAATTTTAATTTTAATTGCAGCTGTATGAATTTAATATTAAATTAAGAATCTTAAAAATTAACATTTTAAAATTTACTGTAACGCATATGACAAGTGTAAGTTACATGCATTATAATTTTGAGGCCACACATTACAGAGTTAGGAAAAGGACAAACAGACCATTCTCAGAATTTCCACAACTATGGAGCCTACTCAACCCTTCCATAGATATCTCTCCTAGGACAACGTGAAGGTTACCCCAGTAAGGCAGTAACCCTACCGTGCCTAAAGCTGACATTGGCCAAAAAGGACGTGAAAAGAGAACAGGACACATATTCATAACATGAACACATAATAATATAAGTAATTCGATAATAGAATACCGTAAATGACGAGTTACTTTATAGATATCATATTTAATATAGATAAATTATTTTTAATATTATAAATTATTTATTAATATGCTTGAATCTATTAAAATAGACTGATTTTTTTTATGATTTTCTACTTGAAAATATCTATTTAAAATGAAAAGTTGCATATAATTGATGCTCTTCTCTTAACTCTCGCAAATTTTAGAGTTTTAAGCATGAGATTCTTGTTGTTGTTGATTTTCTACTTAAAATTGTCAATAATTTAGCAATGAATTTATTTGATGTGATTTTAATATGATTTTATACATAATTTGAGTAAATAATCTCTTTTATAATTATAGAGAGTATATTTAACTACTTATTCAAACAAATCATCTCTTAGATTGATGAAGATCATGACCTCATTGGAGAGAGTAGCTTCACACATATTCATTCCTAACATGTCGAAGATGTGAAAGGTACTAAATTTGGACAAGCAGACTAAGACCATGCTCTTTGTAACAATCGAGATCATAACCCTTTGTTCTTCATAACATAAATATCGTTTCATTGCAAGAGATTAACAAGACAAAGTTGATGGATACACATGATGAGACAGTAAGTACATAGCTCCTTCTAAGACAGTACCAAGTCCTTTTCTGCGTTGTGTAATTTGGTCTGGTCACAAAAGCAAATATTCTTTGTCAAGTACGTAAAACACGTTAGAACTGGTTTATTCTACCATATCCAAAAACTCCATCAAGTCTTCTACTAAACTACTACTTCTTCTTCTTCGTCTTTCAATTTCATACTTGCCTTAACTTCCATACACAATACCATATATATAAGAAAGTTCATAAGTGTCAGGCGTACAGACTACGGTACTCATTTTTTTCTCTCAGCGTCTCCTCGCAGCTGTTTCTCTTTGAGCGTTGAAGAACACTGCAGCGACAGGCAGTCCAAGATCATTTTCTTGTGCGAAGTTTCTAGTGTTGAAATTGTCCCTTGAAGGTGGGGTAGTCAGCGTTTGTCTTCGTTTCTGTTTGAACAGAATGAAGACGAACCTGTGTATCCCTATGTTGGGCCTTGGCATCTCATAGCTCACCACTTCCCTTCCTGCTTATACATAATCCCACAAATCATTAGTTAGTACAGTACTTTTGGTCTTTATCTAGTCTCTCTATCTCTCTTAACTCGTTCCTCCAGTGGAAGTTGAAACTTACCAAATGTGGTATCCGTGGTGCCTGGAATGTCTGTCACTATCCTGAAAGAGTATATGATCAAATCAAGCTCAAGAGATGAATTACGAATAATATAACCGTATGTAATATACCTCTCATTGTATGATCTTTTGTTCCACATTTTGTACTTCCAAGATGCCAGAATTAGGAAATCATGAAAATGTATGTTTTTCCATTTTAATGTCTGTTCTCTCTTTCTTGTACTGATCAGCTTTACCCTAGTACAATACCAGATTTGGATACTAAATACGCTTCACTGTTTAGCCTTTGATCTTCATAATAAATACGCTTCACTGTTGAGCCTTTGATCTTCAAAAGTATAATACCAGATATGGATATTTCACAAGTAACCAAGTTGGTTTGTGTCGATGGGTCAATTTAACTTAAATTGTGGGATATATACACCCATAAAAGCATCCATATTTGGTTTCTTAGATAAAAAGAGCTTGTTAAGTATACCAGTGGAGGCGCTCTCTCAGGTATGGATCACTAGGACCAGGAGCATCAGGATCTGTCATTACCTGCAGTCAAATTGCCCAGATCAATTTGAAGACACAACACTTCTCTTTATTTTTTTTAACTACCCTAATCGCTAAAAAATAAAAGGAAATGAAATTACCAGGGTAAAAAATGATCTCATGTCACCCCCATGAACCTCAACCTTTGGTTTGTAAGTAACAGCTGATGGGAACAGCTCATGACCATTATACACCTGCTTGTTGTTGTATGCCACTGTCATATTAACGCTTGGAGTGAAGTAGTCGATGACATCTCCAATCACCCTCCCAACAACAAGAGGATCTGTCATGTTTGCCATTACCAAGATGAAGGTAAAGAGTGAAAGAGAGAGACAGGTGGTGGGTTAGCAATTAAGGCGCTATCTTATAAAGCTCGTAATATTGTCTTCTATGGAAGATCTCTCTTTGAGAAGTGATGAAGATAGGAAGTCCTATATTTATAGTGTTGAGAAGTAGCTTCCACGTTCAGTTCAGAGTAGTTTCGAGGTGGTGGGGTTAACCAAAAAAGTTAAGAAAGTAGTTTTCTGTTCTTCCATTAAAGTACAAAGCTACTATGGAAAATGTTCTCATAGCTTTTGGTATGAGGACGGAGAGTCCTCATTTCTAAAGACCAGAGGCGTTCCTTGTACCGAAAAAACACCTTCTTATCTAAAGACTAGAGGCGTTCCTTGTACCAAAAAAACACCTTCTTACTTCGTCATCACCAATATCTAAATTACCAAATATTGTGTGGAAGTCTAAGACTAAATCTAGTAAAGACAAATGGCAGATAACGAAAATAAATTTTATAAATATAACCCATAATTCTTTGTATTATTATTTTTCAGATCGAATACGTTTGATGGAAAAATATTATGTCTGATATTTATCCTTTGATACTAGGTATCCAAGGGTTCATTCATTGCACATGAAAGGTTTAACTACAACATATCTATCAGAAAGGGAACTAAAATATCAATCTCTTAGTTATTTTAGATTTTTTATCGAACCCAAGGCTATAGTATTTTCAAGAGCCTCTGATAATTGTTCAGGATTTACTCCATCAAAATATGACCGGAGCGCTCTATTCTCACATTCAGCATTAAGGGTAAATTTTAGTTTTTTTAAAAGTATTTTTCCTAGTAAACAAAAAATCCAACATGAAAGATTAATTTTTATTTGTTTGTACAAGATTATCCTCTGATTATTCTCGGATACTGTGCTTAACAAATCATGGCCGAGGGTTGGTTATAAGTACGGCTAACAATTTTGTATTGGTGCGAAGAGTTCCAATCCTCCACTTTTCTTTTCTTCGTACACAGATTATGACAGAACTTCAGCTTGTTACTACTGCATTGTAAGAGCAGGTCTTTCTGTCACAAGTAACTTCAGAAAACCACAGTCGAGAATCTTCCTCTAATATTATTATGTATTATTTTATCTCATAAAATTTTAATCATTTATTTTATAGAATTTACGTAGAATCTACATGAGACTTATACGATACTCACGTAAATAAATAAGTGAAATTTATTAAATACAACAAAATAAGGTAATATTGGATCGAGAATCTAGACTCGGAAAACCAAAGCCAGCCTCTTTCTTTTCCTTTTTTTTTTCACATGTTTCTGTTTATATGTTGATGACGGAAATCCGAATGCTGATAAAGTTTTCTTTATCAAACCACATGCAATCATGTTGGTGGCCATTTCTGCGCTCAAACACGTAGAACATATCCAAGTTTATGGAACAAAGGTTTAAAACGAGAAAAAGGCAGAACTAAAGGAGATGCATAAAATACTGATCTGCTAAATGATTTGACAGGAGCACTTTCTTTCCTAGGGAAAGGACTAGTACTAATCTTGGTATAGATGGCCACCAAAAAGTGACGGAAAAGTCAGAGAAAGCGAATGTGGAGAGGCTGAGAGCTTCAGTTCAGGTCAGGGCAGTTCAGAAAAGCATTCAAATCAACGAATTAATTATATGTTACTACAAAAGCACAGTAGGTTGCAGATTAGAGTAGTGCATGTTGATGAGGGTCTCCACTTAGATTGTTTATATAACATAAAAGGAAGAACAGGCAGAGAATATCTGCAGATCCTGCTAAGACATTCTCGAGCTAGGGGAGCTTTTGCAACTTGCATTAAATGTAAAGCAAAACCAGAGGGAATTCCAGAGAAAGGGTGTTGGAAGAACCTTCCCAAATTTCACAATTCACCTGTTTAACTTACTAGAATTGGAAACATTTGATGAAGAGTTTGGGGTATAAAGTAGCTCCACCATAACCCCACCAACAAAGACAAGCAGTGGTTTGGAGTCATTTCAATTAAAGATATTCATGCAAGGATCACTTCCTATTGCGCAATGCTATAGATGGTAAAATGGAAAGAACGGATTGCCACTTATGGCATCTCAAGCCTTCTGATCATATTCCTCTCTGAAAAACGAATATTAGTATTTGATGATGTAACTACTGACTAATCTATACCTTTAATTTTTTTGTCTTAAGCATCTTTTTCCTTCCCCTTCTTCTGTAATTTTATTCTTTCATTTTTGCAGATCAGTGTGTGCCATTTGGTTTCACATTGTTAAGAAATGAATCCATACTTTAAGAATCACGGGCTTTCCTGCCAGGGAAAGAATACTGCTACTTCGTAAATGATAAACCCTAATTAACAGCATGGACGACAATGTCAGGAAGAGTAGCGTATGTATAAAATTATTAGAGCTTAAATATATGATTTGTTTACCTTTATTTCTTCTTAATGGAATCTATACTGCATTCATAATAAAGCAAATTTCAATAACAAAGTCATACCTCAAAAACTGTGAAGGTAATTATTGAATTTTTAATATGGGCAGAGTGTAACGTCTACTAATAAGAATTAAGCTTGGATCAACCATTGTCCAAATAACTAGAACTAATTATTTAGATAGTTGACATTTACCATTTATAAATCTTTTAACATTTTCATGTTTAGTCAATATGGGATACTTTAATACTCCCTCTCAAGTGCAACTGAAACCAGACATCCAGTTGTCACTTGAAATATACGCAGTGGTAACCGGATCGGGCCGCTGGGATTGGACATCCAGACGAACAACTGAAAAATTAATAATCCGGACCAAACCTGCTCTGATACCATATTGAATTTTTAATATGGGTATAGTGTAGAATCCACTTATAAGAATTAGGCTTGAGTCAACCATTGTCCAAATAACTAGAACTAGTTGTTTAGATAGTTGACCCTTACCATTTATAAACCCTTTAACATTTTCATGTTTAGTCAATATGGGACACTCTAACACTCCCCCTCAAGTGTAACTGAGTCTGAACATCCAGTCATCACTTGAAATATATGCAGTGGTAACCGGACCAGATTGCTGGGACTGAACATCCAGAAGGACAACCGAAAAATTAATAATCCGAACTAAAACTGCTCTGATACTATATTGAATTTTTAATATAGGCAAAATATAGAGTCCACTAACAAGAATCGGATTTGGGTCAATTATTGTCCAAATAACTAGAACTAGTTGTTTAGATAGTTAACCTTTATCACTTATAAATTCTTTAATATTTTCATGTTTAGTCAATATGAGATACATAAGAGTAACCTCAAACGGAATACAAGTCTAGTCAGTAAGTTTAACGTATGTTGCTCATCTCTTTTTCCGATGTGAGCTGTTCGAACCTCCTGTTTTTTCAAAGTAATACGATGAGACAACAGTTTATGATTCGCTTAAAACTAGTTAAGGATGCTGTCACATTGATTGGGCAAAATGTCTTGTCCTAAATGGAATCTACTATATACTTTTAAATATATGGCTACTGCTGCGAGCAGGAACAATAGCTATTGATGCGAGCTACATTTGGAGGTAGGTATAGAAGTTAGGGTATCTAAAAGCGATAATGTCAAATGAAAACATTATTAAGACACAGAAGATAAGGTTTTGATTTGAAGTGGTGCAAATAATACCCAGTCAAAGTTGTTGGAATTCAAACCCATTTTAGTAATAATACGATATAATAATGATATTCGTTAATATTAAATATTATTATGAATATTTTTAAAATTTTAAATATAAAATAGTTTTTATTAAATCTTTTTATGTTTTATCCAATGAATTAATTTATTAAAAGTAAAAATTATTTTTATTTTATTTTTAAATATAATAATTAATAAAAAATACTTTTATATTTAAACATAAAATATTTTAAATTAAATTTCAGCATTTTTAATTTCTATTTATTACTTAATATCAAATTATGTTTTTGATATTTCAACTATTACTTTATTATTTACAGCATTGTATCGTCATTTATTATTGAGATAATCAATTCTATAGGATTTTTTCAACTTAATTTTTATACTTTTAATTTGTTTGATTGAGTTAGCAATCATTTAAAACCTTAACAGCTTAGTTCAAAATATTAATTTAGTTAATAATTAATTTGCTGCTTTACTATTATTAGATTTTTTAATACAAGTAGAGTGTAGATTTTATTAACAAGAATTGGACTTGAGTTAACTATTGTCAAAATGATTAGAACTAATTATTTGGATATTTGACCCATATTATTTATAAACCCTTTAATATTTTTAGTTTTAGTCAATATGGGATATTTTAACACTTCTCCTCAAGTGCAACTAGGACTGGATATCCAATTGTCACTTGAAATAAATGTAGTAGTAATTGGCCGGACCGTTGGGACTGGACATCCAGACGGACAACCGGGAAGTTAATAATTCGAACAAAACCTACTTTGATACTATATTAGTTTTTTAATATGGGTAGAATGTAAAGTCCATTAATAAAAATTGAGCTTGAGTCAACTATTACCGAAATGATTATAACTAATCATTTGGATAGTTGATCCTTACTGTTTATAAATCCTTTAATATTTTTATTTTAGTCAACATGTGATACTCTAACAGCTATTCATAAAATATAGATATTCATCTAAAAAATAATGATTATGGTTAGACTGAAATAGAGAGAATTTTTTCATGTGAACGCCTGTATATTCCGAACAACAAAGATCTCGTTAAATAACATTTTAAATTAAAGTATTAAAGTATTAAAATTTTAAAATATTAATCAATTAATTGAAAATTTTAGAAATTTGGGCATTAAATTAAAATTTGTTCCAAAACGTTAGTGATTGATTATCCATTTATTATTAATCATATTGAATTTTTTAATTTTTAATTTATTAAGTATTTAATTTAAAAATATCTATTAGTATGTATATCTAAGAATTTTTATGATTAAAAAAAACCCTGTAAACTTGAAAATGTGATAGATTTTGGCCAATGGAAAACTGACGCGACACGTTTATCTGAGCGGTAACAGGTCCCTCCAAAGCATGCACATATCTGGAAAAGTAGACACGTGTTCTGATTTGAGGTATGTTTACAGTTATGATTGAACTCCTACCCTAAGAACCTACTGTCTGTCTGTACAAGGCATCCAAAATCTTCGGTTGGATATTATTCCTAGTAATAAACACTCTGATTGAGGCAGTTAAAAGTAGTTTCGCATTAACTCTTCTGGGTACAAAACATCATACGAACTTAACCCAAATAGGACACGTTAGCTGGCTACTTGGTACTAGACTCATCAGCTAGACTCTTGTCTTGTCAATCATAGTATACTTTATTGCATTTTAATTCAACTTCAATTATTTTGTTTGGAATTGGGATGTAATTTTTTTCGTTAGGGAGTAGAAAACTTCGGTTTTTCCTATTAGAATTGGGGGATGCTTGGTTAAGGGGTACGAGAACAAATCAATGGGAATAGAATGAAAGGTAGTGGTTGGTTGATTATTATGATTGATTGAATAGTTTTTCCATACCCAAGTTTAGGGTAATGGTCCATACCTTCCATATATGGTAGGAATGGATTTGATTCTTACCAATATTATTTTTTTAAATTTTGAATTAAATATTTTTAATTAAATATAATTAAAATGTAACTAATTAAAATAGATTTAATTAAAAATATAAAATATAATTAATTAATAACTTTA
>JANIJH010000224.1:4765572-4777392 GCA_024520975.1 Erythroxylum areolatum | reverse complement strand
AATGTAAAGAAAAAGGATTAATTCTAAGTAAAAAGAAAGTAAAACTAGCACAACAAAGTATAGAATATTTAGGGATTCAATTCCAAAATGGATATTTAAAATTACAACCTAATATTTTAAATAAAATTGAAGGATTTCCTAGTCAATTATCAAATAGAACACATGTACAACAATCTTTAGGCATTTTAAATTATATTTCGGATCAAGGCTTTTTAAGGATTTAGCCAAAGAAAGAAAAATCTTACAACTAAAATGTAGTACTAAATCACAATGGAATTGGACCAATGCTGATACTTAAGCCGTTCAAAAAATCAAGGCTTTGTGCAAGGATCTACCTGTTTTATATAATTATCTTCCCAATGATACACTGCTGGTTCAGATTGATGTCAATATAGATATATGGGCTGGTTGCCTTTTGGCACAACCACTCAATCAAAAGAAGTATTTACTTTGCAAATATATAAATGGGACGTTCAATCTCACTGAATATAAATATCCAATTCATGAGAAGGAAACACTCAACTGCCTCAAAACTTTGAGAAAATGGTGTATTGATCTATTACCGATTGAATTTATAATTCAAACGGACTCTAAATATTTATGTGGATTCATTTGATACAATATAAAAGCCAATTATAATCAGAGTCGTCTCATCCGATGGCAACTCGAGCTCAACCAATATTAATTTCAGGTACAATATATAAAATCTACTGACAATTTTCTGGCAGATGTTTTAACAAAAGAATGGAAGCGGCAATCCTAAGTCCAGAGGAAGCATTAGCACAAAAGGAAATAGAATTGATCAATCTACAACAGCAAGTTGGCAGCCTCATTAAAGACATCAATCAACTTAGGACTATAATCCAAGTTTTGAAACAAAACACAAAAGACCAACAGACAGCTACAACCATTCCTTCAACTATCAATATTCCTAAACCAACTACTTCTATAGCTACCATTCCATTAATCACCCATAACCAAATCATCCAAAACACAACATCAGTCCAGTCAAGCAATCCACCAAAATCACAGCAACAGCAAGATGCCTCTGAAGGAAAAACTTATGTAATTTACGATGGACCAATGGCGGGTTTGTGTGATGAATGGCACAAAGTTGCCATACACATCATCGGCCACTCAGGTATTTTACATAAGAGTTTTACATCTCGGGCTAACGCTAAAAAAGCGTTCTCCGAATTTAAAAATCCAAGGTTAAGACCGCAATATAAACAAGTATTGGAAGCACCTGTTCCTGCTACAAACAAGATGAAATCACTAGATAAACCTATCAATATGGATCGCATCAATGCTATACCAACCAAAGCCTTGCAAATAGAACCCCGAAGATTGACCTTAGAAATGTTTTACGATTGTTTTCAATCACTCAATACATGGACTGAAGCTCACAAGATTTATCAATATTATCCACAAAATCGTGGCAAGTATGGACCCAAATCAATTATCCTCCCAGAAGCTGAGCCTTTAACTACCCACTACATATCTTGAAATAAACTTAACGTGACTACACAAAATAAACTTAATGTAGTCACGAGTGTGATTTATTAAATTTTATTGGTGAGTAAAAATGTTTAAATAAATCTTAAAAAGCCAGTCACAGTGTGACTTAAAAAAATTATGAAATAAATCTGAAGTATTTTTCTTATTTTAATTTAAATTTAAGTATTTTTCAGTCATTGGTGTTTATATATAATTAATTTACTAATTAAATTATAATTAATAGATTGATTAGTAAAATAAGTATTGAGTGGCTATTTTTTCATTCTATAATTTAAATATACTTAAATCATAGTTAATTAATAAATTTTGATATAATAAATAGTTCTTAGAATATAATCAATTAATAATTTTATATATTTATAACATTAAAGGTATATATATATATATATATATATATATATATATATAACATTAAAGGTCACCGTTGTGACTTATATATATATATAATTAATAGATTGATTAATTAAAATATAATTAATTGACTAATTAATTAAAATTAAAATAAATATTATTATTTATTGTTGTTAACTTAATTAAGTCTAAGAGTTACATACGTCACTTAAGTGTCATGTATGTAACAAAGGTATTTTTTGTCATTTCCTAATTAAATATACTTAAAATATAGTTAATTAATTAATTAAAATATAATTAATAATAATTAGAATATAATTAATTAATTGATTTATTAAATTATAACTAATTGATTAATTAATTATTATTTATTAACAATTAATTATTGCTTATGTTATCTGTCTATGATTTTATTATATATATATATAAAATAACAAGTGGATATATATATATTTTCAAAAAAAGCGGGGATATATATATATATATAATTATTAATAACAACAGAGAAGTGTTACGGTGTGACGCATATATTTTTATTTAAATTTTTTTATTAAATAGAATTAAAATATAATTGATGAATTAATTAAAATTTATTTAAAATTAATTATTTATTGTTATAATTGATATATTTTGTAATTTTTAATTACGTGTACTTTATATATAATTAATTTAATAATTAAATTATAATTAGTAGATTGATTAATTAAATAAGCATAAAGTGATTATTTTTTCATTCTATAATTTAAATATACTTAAATCATAGTTAATTAATATATTATGACATAATTAATAGTTATTATAATAAAATAAGTTATTATTAATAATTATTGGTATATAAATAATTAATTGATGTATTAAAATATAATTACATGAAACTTAAATCATAGTTAATTAATTAATTAATTAATTAATTAATTAATTATATATCTTTTTTTGTTATTCATTATGAGACGTGCGTGACTCCGATGTTATTCTTTATGTATAAATTTATCACTTTTTTATTATTGATTAATTAGTAATTAAAATATTATTAATTAGTATTAATTCATTATAATATATTTAACACGAATTAAAAAATAATTTTTTAAATATAATTAATTAATTAATTTCAGTTTAACTATGGTAATTATAATATAACATAATAAATAAATAAATAAAATTATAATTTATTTAAAAATTAATTATTTATCGTTATAATTAATATAATTCATTGATTAATTATATTTAGTATATATATGTTACTCATGACTCTGTATTGTTCACTATTTAGCCCATATTTTTTTTGTTATTTTTAATTAGGTGTAATTTATATATAATTAATTTACGAATTAAATTATAATTAGTAGATTAGTTATTTAAATAAGTATAGTCTCACTATTTTTTCATTCTATAATTTAAATATACTTAAATCATAGTTAATTAATAAACTTTGATGTAATTAAGTTTATTTGAAGATTTGTAATTACAAATGTGACTTCGTAAGTTACAACTATGATTGAAAATGCTTAATTTAAATTAAAATTTAAAAAATTATTTAAGATTTATTTAAAAATTTTAAGTCACACCCGTGCTTCCAAAAGATTTGAAGTGACTCAGGAGAATTTTATCATTCACGTTTCCATTTTGTTATAAGATAATATTAATGATACCATCAAAGCTCCTTCTTTTGCTGTTTCCAGGATCCAGGTTCATAATTTCCTTATCAAAGTTATCGAAACTATTAATGTTTTTAGTTCGAGAAAATGAGATAGATGATCTAAATTAATGGTGAATTCATGGATGTTATTATGCATTTATAAATTTATCACATTTTTTTAATCATTGATTAATTAATAATTAAAATATTATTAATTAGTATTAATTAATTAAAATATATTTAACACCAATCAAAAAATAATTTCTTCTTTAAAATACAATTAATTAATTAACTAATTAGCTAATTTCAGTTCAACTGATGATAATTATAATATAATATAATTAATTAAATTATAATTTATTTAAAAAATCAGTTAAATTATAATATAATATAATTAATTAAATTATAATTTATTTAAAAATTATTTATTTATCGTTATAATGAATATAATTAATAGATTAATTAATATTTAGTATATATGTTACTCATGACTGCATTATTCACTATTTAGCTCATATATTTTTTGTCATTTTTAATTAGGAGTAATTTATATATAATTAATTTACTAATTAAATTATAATTAATAGATTGATTAGTTAAATAAGTATAGAGTAACTACTTTTTCATTCTATACTTTAAATATACTTAAATCATAGTTAATTAATAAATTTTGATATAATTGCTAGTAATTTCAATATAATAAATTAATTGATTTATTAAAATATAATTTATTTATCAATTAATTATTAAGTTATTAAGTTATTATTTATAATTGATATAATTAATAGATTAATTAAATTTTACTATATATGTTAATCATTACCCTTCATTATTCATTAATTAGCCCATTATATATATATATATTCACATTTTTAGTTAAATCATTGATTAATTAATTATAATATCTTTAAAATATATATAAATAATTTTTAAAAAATATAATTAATTAATTAGCTAATTAGATAATTTCGGTTTAACTGCTAATAATTAAGTATAAAATTAATTAATTAAATTATAATTTATTTATAAATTAATTATTGCACATTTTTTTTATTTGTATACTTACAAGTTAATTATAAGAAGAAGAAAAAGGACAGTTGAAGAAGGTGTCGTGAAGAAGTGTCATGAGTGTGACTTAAGAAGGAAAAGAGTGAATTAGAAGGGGAAAAAAAAAAGGAATAAGAAGGTGTCATGGGTGTAACATGTTCTGTGACTTAACTTGTCACACCTGAGACATAAAACCTTCTAAATTTATAATATTTTTGTTTACTCATTGATGTTCATTAATTATGAAATTATTAACTATTCTATTACTTTAAATTATCTTGATAGGATGATTAATTGATGTGATACATAAAATATAATTATTTTGTAATTAGTATCTATTAATATTTAGTATATATGTTACTCATGACTCACTCCATATATTTTTATCATTTTTAATTAAGTGTAATTTATATATAATTAATTTACTACTTAAATATAATTAATAGATTGATTACTTAAATAAGTATAGAGTGAATATTCTTTCATTCTATAATTTAAATATACTTAAATCATAGTTAATTAATTAATTTTGATATAATTACTAGTAATTAGAATATGATAAATTAATTAATTTATTAAAATATATTTTGTTTATAAATTAATTATTAACTTTATTAAGTTATTATTAATTTAAACTGGCAAAAAATATACGGGATAATTATTATCATTAGTAACATATATACTAAATATTACTTAATTGATTCAACACATCTACTAATTACATATATATTAATTATTATGAGTCAAAAAACAAAAAAAAATACCTTTGTCACAGGCAAGACTCCTAAAAGTTAACAAAAACTAATAATGAATAATAATATTTATTTTAATTTTAATTATTCAGTCAATTAATTATATTTTAATTAATAAATTAATTATATATAACTAAAAATGGCAAAAATAAAAATATTTTTAATACACCTTTGTAATAACAAAAACTATACTTAATAACATAAAAATTATAAGGGAACCGTTCGATCAAAGAAACGGTGGGAGAGAATTTGGGGTTCGTCTATCCCGTTCGTCTTTAGTGTTATATAATTAATAAGGGTCGATCATAGTCATAACAATGATGTAGTACCTAAACTGCGTAGTTGTTATACCTAAATATACATGTTCTCGAGTTCAAGTATGTTAACTACTACGACCTACCTACTCTTGATCAACTAAAACACGACATGAATGTTCATAATTGATATGTTGGGTTCAGTTAGGACTCGACTTGAAGTACAACTAAATTTGTGTTATTTAGATTATTATTTAAGACTTAAAACGACGTTGATAAGTATATTGTTAGGAAAATGAAACTTTCGTGAAGACCTCAAACTGATCCCTCGACCTATGCTTAGCATAAATCCTGATTTGATTAGGCTCCATCTTCTAACTTTAGATCAAGCTTCGAGCCAACTACCGTTCTTGACATGTATGAACCGTGTGATTACATATAGAGGTTGGCAATACACCTCAATGATATGCAAAACAGCATAGCTTCTCTTTCGATTTCGATCGACTCAAAACTCAAAAGAGTACATTAAAATATCGATATTCGTTAATATTAAATACTGTCATGAATAGTTTTTAAAATTGTAAAATGGTTTCTCAAAATTTATATAATTAAAATTTTAATTAAGTTTGAGAACACACGTACATAATTTTATCGTAAATTCATGACTGGTAGTTGAATAGCCACTTTCCTCCAAATTGTTAGTTTGATTCCAATCATAACTGTTCCAACCAGAAGTCAACCAGTTGTTGAGACTAGCACGAGGACGTGCAATCCTCCTACCAGTCTATCCTTGGCCAGTCCCACATGATCTTAATTTCTTCATTTTCTCCTCTGAATTCCTTGTTGATTTTGATCCTTTTTGTTCTGTTGAACTCAGCAATTAATGCATGATCACATTATATAAACATTTACCTGTTGTTTTATCTTAGGAGATTGTTACCAATGGCAGTTGCTGCATCAGTTTTGGCAGTGGGGTTCCTGGTGTATGGCTATAAAAGCATTAAACCTCCTCCTCCAAGGATTTGTGGATCCCCGAATGGTCCTCCTGTTACGTCTCCAAGAATCAAGCTCAGTGATGGCAGGCATCTATCTTACAGAGAGACAGGTGTTCCAAAAGAAGCTGCCAAATATAAGCTCATTCTGGTTCATGGTTTTGACAGCTCCAAGGACATATACTTGCCCCTATCTCAAGTGAGGATGATGACCCTCTACTCAAAAGAACCAACCAGCCTTTATTATTAACGATTAGTAAGAATATAATGTTTGAGAGACCTAACAGACTTGCATTTGTAGGAGTTTATGGACGAGTTGGGTCTTTATATCTTGACCTTTGACAGAGCAGGGTATGGAGAAAGTGATCCGAACATGAAAAGGTCAGTGAAGAGTGAAGCATTTGATATTCAAGAACTTGCTGATCAGTTGGATTTAGGACCCAAGTTTTATGTGATTGGGGTTTCCATTGGCACTTACTCCGTCTGGGCGTGCCTCAAGTACATACCCCACAGGTATGCCAATCTTGTTCTCTGCATTTTACTAATCTGAATGAGTAGATTCTAATACTGGAATCTATAATGTGTCAGGAACTGTAAATTCTCATCTTGGTTGCAGGATAGCTGGAGCGACTTTAGTAGTTCCAGTCATTAATTTCTGGTGGCCTTCGTTTCCGCCAAAACTGGCCAAGGAATGTTTCAGGAAGCAGCTATGGAGAGACCAAGTGAAACTCACCATCGGACATCGCTTTCCTTGGCTACTATACTGGTGGATGACCCAGAAGCTGTTTCCTTATTCTTCAATCATGCAGAGACATCCCATTCTAGCCAACAAACGAGACGTTCAAACTATAAAGCAAATGTCACAAGTTCCAAATCCTGATGAGGTATAACTTCTTCATGTCATGAACACAAGATGTTTCAGAAACAGAGGTAACTAAACTCAGGGTCTTATGGTTCGTAATTTGCAGCAAAAAGTAAGGCAACAAGGTGTGCATGAATCGCTGCACAGAGACATATTGGTGCATTTTGGGAGATGGGAATTCGACCCGATGGAGCTAAAGAATCCGTTTCCCAACAACGAGGCATCTGTTTACCTCTGGGAAGGTCACGAAGACAAGCTGGTGCCATTTGAGTTGCAGCGTTTTGTTGCCAAGAAGCTGCCTTGGATCAAGTACTGCGAAGTTCCTGATGGTGGTCATCTGATGATTCATGAGAAAGGTCTCTGTGAAACTATTTTCAAGCAACTTTTGCTCGGACAAGAGCCTTCCATTTGACACACTCTTCATGGTCCAGCAACAAGTATAAATTCTTCAGAGAAGTTGCATCAAATGTGTTGTTGTTATCATTCTATCATTAAAGAACTGCAGATTTTGCTAATGAAACAGAAAGAAATCGTAGTAACAAGTTTACTTTAAGAAAACAGAGAAAAGAGGGAAGAAGAGTAGATGAAGAAAACTCAGTGGTGTGTTGAGTTTTATTGAGTATATTGATCTGTACAACTTTTGTGAATACAAGCATTTATAACTTCTAAATCTCCTAACTGTTATTTAACAGAAAAACTGACACAACTAACTTCAAAAACTTTCTTGAATTCTTTAAGACTAATTCTATACATTGCTTGTATGCTAAAAAATCAACTAAACTACTCTTTTGTATGTTTTGAGACATTACTTCTACATAATCCTTGGCTCTGAAATTCAGCTTCTTAACGCCTACCATCTTCCTCAACTGTTCAAACCGAGAAACATGAAAACCTTTAGTAAACAAATCAACAACTTGGTATTCTGTGTTGATATACTTGAGCTTCAGCTCCCCTTCCTGCTACACATCCCTCAAATAATAATACCTGAGCTTGAAATGCTTTGTTTTCCCATGAAAGACTGAATTCATCGAGACAGAAACGGCAGATTGATTGTCAATATACACTATAGTAGCACGTGTCAAGTGAAATTGCAAATCTTCAAGCAATTTCTTGACCCATATAACTTGCTTAGTAGCTGCTGTAGCTATCACTAATTCAGCTTCTGCAGTCGAGAGAGCCAGCAATTCTTGCTTCCTTGAGCTCTATGAAAAACAAGCTGAACTCAATGTCAAACAATACTCAGAAGTACTCTTCATATCTTCTGTTGCTCCACCCTAATCACTGTCTATAAAACACTTAAGCTCACACTGACCTGTCTTCTCATATAGAAGTCCATTTTCAGTGGTCCCCTTAAAATACCTTAACACTTTCTTGATAATAACTAGGTGTTACTTCCCAAGATTACTCAAATACCTGGAGAGCACACTAACTGAATATAGTATATTTGGTCTAGTAGCTGCAATATATATCAAATAACCCACCATGCTTCTATAATTCTTGCTCTCTACCCCATCTCCATTTTCTTTCTTTACCAGTTTCTCTTTCAAACAAATGGGAGTGGAAACTTGCTTACACTGATCCAGCTTAAACCTCTTTAACACATCACACACATACTTCTTCTGACTTACTGCTATGCATCCTTGAAGTTGATGTATTTCCAATCCCAGAAAATACTTCATCATCACCAAATTAGTCATCCCAAAGGTGCTACTAAATTGTTGTTTCAGAAACTCAATATGAACTTCGGAGCTTCCAATCAACAACAGATCATCCATATACATCGAAACTACTGCAATGTCATCTTATTGTAGCCTTATATAGAGTGTTGGCTCATTACAACTTCTTTTGAAGTTGATCTCCAGCAGAAATGTATCAATTCTTGAATACCAGCATCTAAGAGCTTGCTTCAAGCCATAAAGTGCTTTGTTCAACTTGTATACATTCTTCTCCTTTCCTTCTATCACAAAACCATCTAGTTGTTGTACATAAATCTCCTCATGCAGTACACCATTAAAGAAGGCAGACTTTACATCTATTTGGTGTATCTTCCAACTTTTCTCAGCTGCAAGTGCTAAGAGTAGTCTGATAGTTTTGATCCAAGCCACTGGTGCAGATGTTTCTCCAAAATCTACTCCTTCTACTTGTGCATACCCTTTCACCACTAGTCTAGCTTTATGCTTGTTGACAAAACCATTAGGATTTAGTTTGGTTTTGAATACCCACTTGAGTCCAATGGCCCTCTTGTCATGTGGTTTGTCTACTAAAGTCCAGGTTTCATTCTTGCTGATCATGAAAATTTCTTCCTTCATGGCTTCAAACCATTTCAAGTTCTAAAGTGCTTCCTGGATCTTTGAAGGCTCCAGCATTGCTTCAGTGCTTCTTTCATAAATCTCTGCTAAACTTCTTGTTCTTCTTATTGGCATATGGTGTATTTCATAATCTTGAACCTCTGGATTTTGCTCCTCCTCAGAGTTCCACTCATCCTGCTCAAGTGGGTTCTCTGGATTTTGCTCCTCCTCAGAATCCAACTCATCCTGCTCAAGTTGATCCTGATCTTCTACAATTTCTGGAATGACAGGAGGCAGCCTGACAATCTACCTCTCTTCTCCATTTATCTGCTTTCCTTTAGACCAAGTCCAGTGTTCATTTTCAAGGAAGTGAACATCCCTGCTTACCTTCACCTTCTTCAGTGCTGGATAGAACAACCTATATCCCTTAGTTACTTTAGGGTGTCCCACAAAAATTGCAAGTTCTGATTTGCTGTCCAGTTTGTTTCTCCTGGCTTGAGGTATATGAGCAAAGCAGAGAGATCCAAAAACCTTCAAGTTTTTCAGCCTTGGCTTCTCTCCATACCATATCTCATCTTGTCTTCAAGAGCTTGAGTATGCAACTATTTAGTAGAAAACATGCAGTGGATCCTTAGGAAGCTTCTTGTCTTCCAGCATGCATCTCACCATCTCCACCACTGTTTTGTTTCTCCTCTCCACCACTCCATTCTGTTATGAAGTGTAGGGTGTGGTTAGCTGGTGCTTGATACCTGCATCTTTACAAATCAATTGGAATTTGTCAAAAATAAATTTGAGCCATTGTTTGTTCTAACATACTTGATGCTCAATCTAGTCTGGTTTTTAACTAGAATTTTAAACTCCTTAAACATCTTTGCAACTTCTTCTTTGCTCTTGAGACAGTATATCCAGGAATACATTGAGTAATAATCAATTATCAGCAAGAAATATCTGCTCTCATTCAAAGATTTTACTGGCATTAGACCACATATGTCCATATGCAGTAAGTAAAGCTTCTCATTAGCCCTCCAGCTTGACTTAGTAAATAGAGCACGAGTTTGCTTACCCAACATACAGACCTTGCATTCTAAGTGACAGAAAGAGAGGGATGGCAGATCATCAACCATTCTTTTCTTCCACATTGCTTCCAGCCCCTTCATGTGGTAGTGTCCGAGTCTTTTATGCTAAAGATCATACTCAACTGTATCACTCACCAGTGCCTTCTGTTGTATCTCTTCTGGTCTCATGGCAAAGCTTTTATTCTTCATCCTGGTGCTGAGTATTTCCTGGCCAGATTTATCAAACACTTTGCACACATGAGATTCAAAGTGTATTGACATATCTCTTTCAATCAATTAGGCCACACTTAAGGGATTGTGTTGTATCTTGGGCACCAGTAGCATATAAGTGATGATCTTAACTCCATTATTGGTAGAGATCTCAACCACCCCTCTTCCTTCAACTCGGAAGCAGTCTCCATTTCCCAACCTTACATTTGCCTTCACATTCTGATCTAGAAACTTGAATAGTCTTGGATCTAGAGTCATATGACTTATGCATCCACTATCTATCAGCCACTCAGATGGATATGCGTTAGCAAGATCACATGTGACAATAAAGAGCTGCTCTTCTTCTTCAGTAACCTGCACATTTGTAGCAACTTAAGTAGCTTGTTTCTTACATATTGCCTCCATGTGCCCCTTTTGATGACATTTCCTACACACCACATCTGGTCTCTTCCAACACCTGAAGGCTAGATGATTTGATTTTCCACAATCAGGACAAGGATTATACTTGTTTGTCTTGTCTCCTCCTGCATTCTTGCTAGCATCTTTCTTGTAACATCCCGTTACTGTTAGCTTGGGTACTTTGGTAATTTGGGACAGACTAATAGGTTTCATTGCATTCATTGATTGAGCATGTTACTGGCCTCTAATTATAGAGGAACAGGTTTATTGTATATGCATTTATTCACAGGTACTTGCATTCATGGTTTTTCGATATTTGATTGTGAACCTGAACTGACTGAACTGACTGAATTGACTAGATTGTGACTGATTGAGAAATTAGGAGTTATTGGGTTCAAATGACTAATTTAAAATAGTTTAAGAGTGACTGGTAAT
>JANIJH010000224.1:4712735-4744720 GCA_024520975.1 Erythroxylum areolatum | reverse complement strand
AACGGGACGGCTATTGATGCACGGGACACCCAAGCACGGCATGTATCCCATGAGCAGTGAGATTAAGCCTCAGCCTCAAGTTCATGTTGCACAACTCACCAACACGGAGGATGATTTCATCAACTGGCATCGCAAGCTAGGACATCCAAGTTATAGAATTCTGAAACAAATTTTGAAAAACAGTAATGTGAATTTCTCAGTGAATGAAAGATATGTATGTGAGGCTTGTCAGTTTGGAAAATCAAAACAGTTACCTTTCCCTCGTTCTACTTCACATGCTTCTGCACCTCTAGAACTTATTCATACTGATTTATGGGGACCCTCCCCTGTTCCATCCGCACATGGTCATCGGTATTATATTCACTTCTTGGATGATTTTAGTCGGTACACTTGGTTTTATCCATTAAAACATAAAGGTGAGACTGCTAGTGCATTTAATCTCTTTCGAGCGCTAGTTGAAAATCAATTCAACACAAGCATTAAAGCAATCCAGTGTGACAATGGCTCAGAATATAAACCTCTCATACCCATTGCACAATCTGCGGGAATTCATCTCAGATTTACCTGTCCATATACTTCCTCTCAAAATGGAAGAGCTGAAAGAAAACACAGACATATAGTAGAAACGGGCTTGACTCTGTTAGCACAAGCAAAAATGCCATTAATTTATTGGGTTGATGCCTTTCAAGCTGCTGTTTTTCTAATCAATAGGCTCCCTACTTCGATCTTGCAAGGAGATTCACCACTGTACAGATTGTTTAAAACACAACCAGACTACAAGACTATACAACCTTTTGGGTGTGCCTGCTACCCGTGTTTAAAGCCGTACAATCAACATAAGTTTCAATTTCACAGTCAAAAATGCGTATATCTTGGTTTTGCATCTCAGCAGAAAGGCCACAAATGCTTAAGTGCTTCTGGGAAAATTTTTATCTCAAGACATGTTGTATTTGACCCATTTATGTTTCCTTTTACTACAGGATTCTTACATCAGAAAGTTAACATGCCTGAACCAGATGGTGGAATACCTCTCTTAATCCACAACTCAAACATATCGACGTGCTCTACCTTGCCTCAAAGACAAGAACCGAATGTCCTTGAAACCTCCTCTGTTCATGCTTCACCTGGAAATCGGGACATTTCACCTGTCATCAACTCAACTGATCTCTCCTCCACACAAAGATCTGATAGTTTGCCTTCTTCAGAAAATTCGGTATCTCCATCCTATCAACACAATCATCATCCAATGACAACAAGAGCCAAGGATGGAATTTTCAAGCCCAAGTATCCTTTCACTGGTCTTCTTCATGCAGAAGACCCAGATTCCCTATCACGTATAGCTACACCCTCTTCAACTCATGAGGCACTTGCGTCTACTCACTGGCGGCAAGCCATGGAGGATGAATTCGCTGCCTTACAACGAAACAACACATGGATCTTGGTTCCTTACCACGATTCACAAAAACTTATTGACAGCAAATGGGTATTCAAAACCAAGTTTAAAGCCGATGGTTCTATCCTAAAACACAAAGCTCGGTTAGTTGCAAAAGGTTTCCAACAAGCTGCCGGAATCGATTATGGTGAAACATTCAGTCCGGTAATTAAACCAACTACCATCCGTGTTGTATTGACGATTGCTGTTACCTTTCAGTGGGAAATACGCCAACTTGACGTGAATAATGCTTTCCTAAACGGCTTTCTTCAAGAAGACGTCTATATGCGACAACCCGAAGGCTTCCTTGATCAACAACGACCTAACCACGTATGTAAGTTGGTTAAAGCCATTTACGGCTTAAAACAGGCCCCTCGAGCCTGGTTCGATCGTCTGCGAGTAACCTTACTGGAATGGGGTTTTAAAAATGCCAGAAGTGATGTTTCACTGTTCTTGCTTCACACAAACAACCTCACAGTGTTTGTCTTGGTATATGTCGATGACATTTTGATCACTGGTAATAACACTGCCTTTCTAACATCTTTTGTACAAAGACTGAATGCACTTTTTTCTCTCAAGGACTTAGGACCTCTATATTATTTCCTTGGACTGGAAATCTACAGAGATAGCTCAGGTATATACGTGAATCAAGGTAAATACATTCTTGATTTGTTAAAGAAATTTAACATGCTGGATTGTGCCTCTGTATCTACTCCAATGGTTGCTGGTCGACAGTTCTCTTCAACTGATGGGGAAGCCATGACAAATCCTACCATGTATCGACAAGCTATTGGTTCTCTTCAATATTTAACGACTACTCGTCCAGATATAGCATTTTCAGTGAATAAACTCAGTCAATTCTTATCTCACCCAACAATCGTTCATTTTCAAGCAGTTAAACGTATCTTGCGTTATCTCAAAGGCACTTATCATTATGGCCTTCATCTAAAGCCATTCTCTTCACTTCAATTGACGGCTTATACCGATGCAGATTGGGCTACAGATATAGATGATCGGAGATCAATGGCAGGGCTATGTGTGTATCTTGGAGGCACATTAGTGTCGTGGTCTTCTCGGAAACAACGAGTAGTCTCTCGGTCCAGTACAGAATCTGAATATAGGGCATTAGCTGATGGAGCTGCTGAAGTTAAATGGTTAAGTTCACTGCTATCCGAACTTGGTTTTCTCGTTCAACAACCTTCTATACTATGGTGTGATAATATGAGTGCAGGAGCACTAGCTGCAAATCCAGTCCAACATGGTCGCAGTAAACATATAGAGATTGATATTCATTTTATCCGAGATCTTGTTCTATCTGGCCTCATCGACGTCCGATACATTTCCTCCTCTCATCAAGTAGCTGATTGTTTAACCAAAGCATCGACACACTCTCAGTTCCTATATTTAAGGAACAAACTCGGGTTGTCTATTACACCCTCTCGTTTGAGGGGGGATGTCAGAACATAACCGATTTCTATTGTGCACTATTCATCATTCTTTTCTGTACAAATATTCTTCTCTCTCCCTGTACTGTCAGATGTGAATATTTTTCCGTTACACTGTCATGATTCATTTGTACTACATAGTTCACTATATATAATACGCAACCTGAGCACGTTAAGTGTGTCTCAGTTTCTTCATTCTCTATCGCTGTATTTTCTATCTGAAATAGATACGAAAATTGAATATTGGTTTTTATATTAATTGTATACATTTATGGATGCCTACAGGTTATCACGAGGAAGCTATTAACAATATTTCCAAAAGGAAACCATATAAACTTAGGACGTTTAGAAGGGCAATAAGCCTGGCTTGGTGAACGAGATCTGATCTTAATTTGCAGCTGGAAATAAGAGTCCAACGTTTGAAATTAGCTGGGAAAAGGGTATACGCAGGTTTAATGTTTCTGACAAAACCCTATTTAGTAGTTTCAATTTGTTGATTTCGCTGTAAAGAAACACCAAAACCTCACATTGAATGAGCAAGGAATCCTCAGTATTAAAACCTGGTCCATGAGTGCCAGGATCTTCAGCCGTGACAAGTACTATAATGAGAAACAGAAGGAGAGACAAAGAGAAAGGCTTTGTGGAAGGTAAAGCCAAGTTATGAGATGAAAATACTAAATTGACGAGAACTGGACCCTTTAGACGATGAAGTCTGAAAGAGCCAAGAAAAGGGAAACGAAAAGGCAAAGAGAGACCGTAACGGAGGGAGGGACAATAGTTAAATATACATAAAATTAGAAATAAATTCGATTAATCACAAATAAAATAAGTATTAATATATCAATAAAATGTACCTTGCAAATCAAAACTTGTTTGTTTCTATTTATATTTTTAGTTTTTAGTTATTATTTTCAAATTCAGTAAAAACACATATTTGTTTGAGTTTGTTTTTATTTTTTTTTTGTTTCTTTTAACTTCTATAAATTTTTAAAATCATTAAAATAATTTTTAGTTTTATAATCTAATTACTATCAACTAAATATATATTATTTAATATTAGATATTAATAAGAATTACAAACAATATAATTATCATAATTAAAGTAAAAATTAGAAATTTTGAAATAAAATAATGTAATAATTATTAGAAAATATAATTTAATATTTACAAAATAAATATTAATTTATGAATAAAAATTAATTATTAAATTTATTTGTTTTACTAAAATATAATCATTTTGACTAATAATTTTGTTAATAAATATTATATTAAAATATTAAAATAAATAAGAATTATTGGTTAGATAGATAAATAATTTAATATTAATATATTCATTTGTAAAAAATTAATCATTAAATTATTTAATTAATAAGATATAATAATATTTATTGATAATTTATTAATTAATATTATATAAGAGATTAAAATAAATAAGAATTATGAAATTATTGATTTTAAAATTTTAATTTATTTTTTTAATTAATTTAAATATTTATTTTTAAAAAAATAATTTTAATTTATAATTATTAATAAATACAAATTAGTATTTAAAATATCATCAAAATGTAGAAGTTTCAATAAAAAAATTTTAATAGTTAGAAATATCAATTTATAAATAAAACATATTATTTTTAATAAAAATATATTATTTTTATGATAATTTTACCAATAAATATTACTTAAGAGATAAAAGTAAATATATTTAGTTAACTAATTTATAAAAAATTATCTTTTAATTTTATCTAATATATAATTATTATTGGTAATAAAATATAATTATACTGAAATTAATAATTAAACATACTTTTGTTATTATCTTAAATATATATATAACTAAAACCTGTAATAAGAAATTGAAGTGAGACTAAATGCTCATTAGTTAACGTATAAATGAGTTATCAGATTAATTCCAAATATGCTTTGAGGTATCTGTACAAAAGTGTGAAGATCGGTGCTGCTAAGGCAAAGCCTGAAATTGCCTTTGAATCTATCCAACCTACATGGTGAACTAAGACGGATAGTTGAAGGTGACCAAACTATACATCGAAGGATTATACTACAATTAAAAAATAATGATGACTAACCAATGTTATTTACTTTACTATTTAATATAATTTAAATTTAATTTAATTAATTCTGAGCGAGTTTAAGAACTAAGTTAATTATCATATAAGTGAAATTAAATTAGTTCACATATAATAAACGTATGCTTTGTCATTATGTTTTAACCTAAGTTTAAGAGGAAGAATCTTCTTTTACTCACTGACATTTACAATAAATATTCTTTAAATACATATAATTTGAATAAATTAGTGATTAAAAATCACATTCTATTCAAAGTTGAGATAGCTTTTTTTTTTAATGATTCAAAGTTTTAATCTCTTGAACTAAAAGAGCACTAATTAGATATGTATTGTGACATCATTTAATCCCCCACCAAATCTTCGTTAAATTTTATCTTTCCACAAGAAACATATTACACGTGACCACCTATTAATCCAACACATGCATGCATGCCATGAACACTTGTAAGATAAACGCAGCATAGTCATATGACTCCCTACGCATTCGTCTTCTTCTTGCTTTTACATGCACTTTTATTCGTGTTTATGACTAGCTAATCAAACCCCACATTGGAGCTGGAGATCCTTTCTCCAATTTAATGGTATCCAAGTCTCTTCAATGTCCAAAACGATATAGTTTTGGTAATTGAATATGAATTTACCTATCTAATGGCTAAAATAATGCCGTTTTAGATATTAAACAAGATTGGGTACTATAAAATTAGGCAGAGAATCTCCACTATAAAAATTAAGACTCAGTCTTAACAGTATTATAAAAAAATTATTTGATTCCAAAATTTAATTTTAGCTATCTAATTTGTTCGAGAAATAGTTTATCTATTATTATAATATTTAGTAAGAGTCCTTGCATCCTTACAAAATAAAATGATATAATAAAAAAATATGTTATTTTTTATAATTTCTCTTTCGCACTTGCATTTATAACGCATAGGTATGGATTATTGTTTTGGCCATCTCCCTATGTCCTTTGTGCATTATTTATAAAAAGTATTAAGGATGTTCACAGCCACTTGGCATATATAATTACTGAAGTGCTTCGATTGCAAACACCAACTCTTTTCTATACCAAATAAACGTTTGTCTAATTCACATTAAGAAAAACGACAAGGGGCTGTGTTTATATGCTTCCCTCCTCTTGTCCATGATAGATTAGATTAGACTTCCCTTCTCTTAACAACTTCACTTATTGATGCTAACTACTTCTTGATTATGTTTGTTGAAAGATAGGCCTCGAGTTTATGATTTAATCCTTATTCTATTGAGTAGTTTGTTTAATTTATAATTTGCAATTTTAAAAATAGAGATATGGGTTTGAAAGTTTTTAATATAATACTTATTTTTAATTTAATAATTAACCTTTCAAAAATCATATAATTTAGGTTAGTGCATTATTTTTATTGATATGATTAGTGGATGAATATTCTTGTATAATTTAAGGGTGTGCTTGTTTGGCGATAATGGGAAAAAAAAAGTTATGGGTATGAAATGAAAACTCATGTTTGATATCAACCTATCATTGAAGAGGTAACACTTTCATTTCCCTATTTTCAGCAATACTCCATTCCTCTGGATTACCAGAAGAATGTGATTTATTATTGACAATACTTCATTCTCATTCCTCACTATATTCATTCATATTCTCATTCTCATTCTCATTCTCATTACCCTCTATAAACCAAGCACCTCCTAAGTTAAAATATTATTTTTGTTGATATGGCTAATAGAAGAATACGTACATGACATTTAGTACATTCCTTATATCAGTAAAAATAACCTTTTAACTTGAGTTGTGGAAGTTAAATTAAAACTTTATAAGGTTTGAAAAAGTTCTAAAAGATTAAATACTGCTAAATTTGTTATCAAAAAATACAATTAACTTATGATTTAGTATTTTTAAATACAAAATTAACCAAAAATTAATATCAATATATAAGTAAAATTTAGCATTCCCTTATTTTATTATTTATCATTTTTAATTATTAAAAAAATAGTTGTAGTTTTCTATAATTGAACAAAGCATAAAATGTTATAACAAAATGCCAATACCTCTATACATAAATTTTCTAATAGTATGGTTGATAAGTTAGGTCCTGTAAATACTCGCACAACATCCCCTATTCATAAATATGTTCTTGTCATTATAAAAAGAAAAATTAATTACATGAACTAAACATGTCACATTACACACTTTCAAAGAAGAAATTTAGATTACCCTTCCAAATCATTGGTTCCTGTGGAAGAAAATAAATAGGCAAAATATTAAATTTCTCGTGATATTTATTTTCCAATGTAAAAGAAAAAATATAATTTCTCTGTAATTTCTTCATGGAATACCGAGATGTGTGTCAAAGAGTGACTGAACTTCAAAGCTACTTTGCTACTAACTCCTAACTCCTAACTACTACTTTACACAGGAGGATCGCACATGATTGACGATGGTGAGCATGAGTTCTTTCCCAACCATTTTGTGCTTGTCTTTTTGGTAATGTTTTTACACATCAAAAGTTGGAGAAATGGTTTTGTGACGACGGTCGAACCATTTGCAGATGGTTATCAGATGTGGTCTGGCGCGTGCTGCCATCTTCTCCTATCATGCTCCTGTTCATCAACCAAGTATCTTACAATTAATACAATATTGAAAGTAACGTATACTTTACTTCGTTTTACTCGTATCTTACTCTCGAGGTCGAGATGCCCAAAGTGAGCTAAGGGCTCGTAACCGGCCGTAATATTCTCCGATCACCAGAAAACACCGCGCCGCTTGCCTCACCGTCAATATCCGGTGCAATTGGTGGAGGGTGTGTTGTCTCAAATTATCAGCCTACAATAGTTGAAATTGAGTTAATTATACTTAGGAACTTGTCGTGTACACCACAACCAAAGTACTACTTGTCTTAATTATTATTATTATCATCTAATGCAAACGGACCATTTTAATAATACAATTATAAAATTCAAAAGAGGGTGTTTATATATTAATATAAAATATATAGAGGGAGAGATTAAAAATGAAGATGACAGGTGTATCTAGGGTTTTTATTTCAACAAACATCATTTTCGAACCACCCCTTGATAGCTACACTATCCTTTGCAGATAACTTAGCCATTAAGCAATGTAAGAAGACAACTTATATGCTTATAAGTATGTGCATTTTCTCTATAATTGTAAAAAATTAAACATATTTACATAAATATAAAAAAATCAAACAATTAAAATTTTTAATTGAGTAATTAATTTTTAAAAATCTTAATCACATCAATAAAAATAATGCTTTAATTTAATTTGTACGAATTTTTAAAAAATAGTTATTAAATTACAAAATAAAAAATCCTATATAAGATGATGGCAACTTATAATTTGATGAATCAAGATATAATATGATGATCAAGACTAGGAAAGGTAGATAGTTTAATGATATGGTGTGGCATCCATGTCAAGTAGGGTGGGCGTGAGTGTAGGATATCCTTGTTTGACTTATATGTGAATGTATGATTTTGTACCTATTGTCTTAGGCTAGGAAAAGTCAAACAGGAGAGAGGTTAAAATCAATGTCAATGTCAAAGAAGCATAAGGCAATTGGATTCTTCCATCTTACCCTTTCAGGTGTTAGGTAGTAGAATTGGCGGCGGAAAACAAGCGAGTCACATAGAATATAATGGATTTGACTTATTAACAACGACATTTCAACTACTCCTTTAGCTAATCACTCTTTTACATTTTATTCTTTATTAATTAATGCCACTAAGTACTTTTTTTAAGGAATCAAATCTTCTCTCCCGACTTCTTCCAGACGATCTCATTCACGCACTGAATGAAATCGTCTAAAATAAAGTTGGCACAGGATTATAGATACAGACTGTCTCATCCTCTTCTTAAGAGCTTTATAAATGTTTTTAATATAATACCTATAGTTTTTGTTTTGCTTTCTTGATAAAATGTATATAATTTAATATTTATAACAATAATTAAAGTTAATTATATTCAATCTTTGTAGTTATATATTAAAAATTATATAATAATTAAATGATATCAAAAAATGCTTAATAATTTTTAAAATATAAGAATTAAAATGATAAAAAGTAAAATTAAGTGTTTGTATTTTTAATTTCAGTCATTATGATAGGTTTACCAAATAAATAATTTTTATTTAATTAATATAATTTATATGTCTAATAATACGCAGTCTTACCTATAAATAGTAGAGAGATTATTTCTAAATGACCCACAAGAAGAAATAACTAATTCAACAGTTTATTTTAATCTTTAGATTTTAAAATTGTCATTTATTTTTTATAACATTCTTTAACTATCATACAAGTATTTTATTTTTCATTTATTCAAAATTTTAAAATGATATCAAATTAAGATTTAAAGAATTCCAATATTGATCTATTTTAGGTAAATAAATAATAAATTATATATAACTTTTAAAATAGTATTTCTAAATTTAACCCTAAGAGTTGTGATGGAGTTACCTGGCGAACGAAGCCTTCAAAATTAGAAAGCTTGCCCAAGGCAACAGCCATTTGTTGTACACCGTCAATGATCGGACCGCCGGCGATGGTGTCAACAAGAGAATGTTGAAGCTGTTCGAAGCCCTGAGAAAGAGCCTCCTCCGCCTGTTGTGACGATTGTTGGAGGCTATATATGCCCATTACTTGTTGTTCCGTTAATGGGTCTAATTGAGATAGTAGCATCTGATCATCATATTAAAAACGTAATTAATCATAACCTAGCTCACAATGATTAAGAAATTAGTTATTATAAGTTCTAACCTTAATAAGATCAGAGGGCTTAAAACCACCCATCCAAAGGAAACAACGTTCGGCGGCGGTGCACCACATTCCGTTAATGAGGTGAAAGACGTCCGTCTTTGCAGCCGCCACCTTCAACCGGAAAATCTCATCGTAATGAGAAATGTATCTATCCACTATCACTCTCAGGTCACCGTCCGGTAAATGTGCTTGCAGTCCGGTCCGGAGCTCCAACATGTGCCGGTGATCATCTTCTAGCCATCTCGCGTGCTCCATATCAAACATTGCAGCTCCTGCACATTATCAATTTCTTTGAACATATTAAAGTAATAACAAATGCTTATTATATCTAGTCGTCGTAACTTGGTCAAATCAAGGAACTTCAGACACATTTTGTGTACATAGTATCTAGTCGTCGTCACTTGGTCAGATCAAGGAACTTCAGACACATTTTGTGTACATGTTAAGTTTGGTTTGGAGAATCAGTATTTCTTTATGACTTTATCTTCACCTACCAATCTATCATTGAGTATAATATCCTATGTAATTAAGGACTCACCGGAGCTAATATTGCCACCAGCACCACCCAGGAAGAATCCCTGTAAATTAATAATTAATTAGAAACCCAGAAAATTGTAATTACTCAAATACTGATACGACTGCAAGACCTTTCACCTGCTGTCGTGCTCTTTGAAGATCTTGCTCCAACTGAGTAAGCTTTAGCCTGCTAGACTCTAGCTGTTGCACATAGGCCTGGCGTCGTGAAAGAAGTAAAAACACAAGGCATTAACTCTCAGCTGTTGTTTGTTGCATTATGTTTGTCTGCTAGTGGTGGCTATAAATGTGAAAAAACAAAAAAAGAAAGTTCAAACCTTCTTTCTTAGTCTGCTCTTCCTTGCAGCTTCTCTATTTTGAGCCAAACGTCTGAGTGTCTGAGAATGGTGGAGAAAGATACTTAAAAATCAAGCAACAACCCCCAAAAAAAAAAACACACACTTAACCAGAAGAAGAAGAAGAAGAAGAAGGATTGTTGTTTAAAGTAGTAGTAATACCTTGGCGTCAAGTTGCTTTTCTGATGTGGAACCCTTTCTCTGCAACATCACAATATGGGCATTAAAATTTACGATGAACAGAAATTTGAAAAGAAAAACTAGGGCAGTATCCAATTTCGGTGCAAAGAAAAATATAATTTTTACTAGTATGCTGTGATGATTTTGGATAAGAATCAGCATGAAGGTGATATAATGAAAATAAAAAAGCTTGAACAGAAAGTTTAGTCAGGCTTCTGTTCCCTGGGGGGTTGGTGGTATCGTGAATGATGTTGCTCTTGGAGCCTGTAACATGAAAATGATCGCTATCTGTCATTTGAGGTCTTTTTCATCTTTCAGGTTTGATAAGTTCCAAAACGTGTTCTCTAAACAAGACCTTTAAATGGTAGTTGTATGGATCGAGTGAAGTGGGTCGTTATTGTTTCAAAAAAAAGAGTAGAAAAAACTATGAAGATTCCAACTTTGGCCATTTGTATTCGCAACTAAACTCCTATTCTCTTTCGGGTTTCATGTCAGACATTGAACAAGAGAAATCCTTCAGGATCAGAGAAACTCTGCACTTCTGATTTTCTGTGGATAGTTGGGATCTGAGCTTTTCCTATTTTAAAAGATATATGGGTCACAGAGAGAGATAGAGAGAGGAGAGGTTAAGCGGTGATGATAACCATAAAGATACCAACTTTTCCTGAGCATCGGGATTTGAGAAAGGGGAGAGAGAGAGAGAGAGAGAGAGAGACAATTAAGCGAAAACAGTATTTATTAAGAACCTTTTCTTGTGAGGATTTGGCAGGTGATTGATTCAGTTGTGAGGGTCCTACTACTTCAGCTCTTCTGGAGCCATCACTCGCCATGTCAACTACTTGTTGAAGTCGTAGCTGTTTCTGATCAAAAGCCTGAAGTTGATCTGAAGAAGAAGAAGCCTTTTTACTAACAGGAGATTCTGGCTCTATCTGCACTTCAGCTTTGCTTGAAAGAGTGTTTAGTGCTGATCCTGAGTCAGTACTCTCTCCCCCAGACTTTGAACTTCCCTGTAATTGATTACGGACATCTCCTTTTTCAGTAAACCCCACTAAAAGTTCTCGATTCGATAGTCAAGAATTACCTCAGAAGTAATGAAAACCACCTAAAAGGCTAAAACGCTGTACTTTGTTAATATTATCTATCATTCAAGAAGAGAAAAAACTCGTTTTTGATCATACATAAGGCATTAAAATCGATGGTGTTCTTGAAGTGCCCACATCAAAAGAGAAAAAGCAAATGGTCAAAGCTTGATAAAGAAGGTTCAGAAACTACTACTCTTGGGGTATGCTGGAGTCTAATTGGCCATGCAGGGAACATTTCCAGAGTCGCTGCAGGTCTGCCTGTTACTGTGAACAAAGCTGCAATAATGAACAAAAGCAAAATCTCAGAAGATCACCAGAAGAACTAAAGACTCTCTTTGCTACTGTTTTCCTGCAGTTACATGGATAAGGAGGTCAAGTTTCGATAACACCAGTCAAGTCTCTTGCCTAAGAATCATTACTATATTGAAATGGTAAGCTTCTCTACTGTACGGCTCTGTGGAGGTATTCAAACCTCTCTCGCACTTTCTTTAGACGTATTCAAATCTCTCTCTCTCTCTCTATCAGCTCTTTTGAAGAGTTGTTTGTACTTGTCAAACGTCAGAAAAAATGGAGATAGAAAAAAGAAAAAGGACATACGTGCTTTGGCTTCATCGTTTCTTATCTTAGCTCCTTGAAGCACAATTGCTTCTTCCAGCTCTCCAAAATCAAAGCTAGGGCCTTCTTGGTTTCTGAGACAAAGAACTCGATTAGCCCATGTCAGCCATCAAGAGAACAATTCAGAAGACAAAAAATTTAGAGAAGCAAAACCAATTCCAGTTCAAAGAACCCCCTCAAAAAGTTCTGAACTTGGGAGGTATAAGAATAGCAAAGATTGTCATACATGAAACTTGTAGTAGCGTTCATTCCATGGAAAACTGGATAGGGAAGATGATGGTGAGTAGAGGGACCAGAGTCTGACAAACCAGTTTCTCCAACTCGATGACTCGCCATGCAAAGACTACTTTCTCAGACCATTCTCTTCCTTCTCTAACAAAGAAACTGAAACCTGAGAAAGATGTAGAAGCAGAGGAATTAGTATAAACACTACAGAGATAGAATCTTAAAGGAAGATACGGTCGGACCATACCCAAATAGTGGAAGCAAGAAAAAGGAGTAGGAGCTCTAGAAACACAAGGAGAAGAAAGATCAAAGCTTCTTGTCAAAGCTAGGTTGAAGAAAGGGCAAGTCTTTTTCACAGATATATCTCTCCTTGGCTTCACAAACTTTATGATCTTAAAATGGGGGTCTTTATCTATGCCTTTGCTTTCCCCTCTCTCTCCCTCCTTCTCTATGAAGAAAACCAACCTGATTGCTTACTTTTCAATTGCTTTCTTCTTTTCTTATCAGCTTCTTTCTCTCTGCTCTGTTCAGTAAATATTCATCAGATTCTGGAACTCATCCCAAACTCTCTCTGTGTCACCCTTTAAGGATTAGTATACTAAATGGTCATAGCAAAAATTGAAGTAGCTGGAAATAAACAAATGAACAGAGAAAGTAAAAACAAAAGAAATGTTTTTAGAATGAAAAAGGAAGAGGATCCCACCAGAGGAGTCACTGACAGACTCCTACTCCACTCTTCTTGTCTTTCATCTAACCGCCTGTGATTTCTCATTGGCCCTTTTTATGGAGCTGTTTGGAGGATTGAGGCTGTACTGCTAGCCCAACATTAACAACATAAATGTATAAAATTCAATTAATCAAATATATTATTTTGGGATAAACCCTTTTTAGCAGATTTCAACAGGATTATGATGATGATGGTTATACTTGCTTTTTTAGTATCGCCTAACATGTATTATATAATTTTGTAAGATAACAAAGTGTTACTCGATACAATTATTCCTAATTGATAGAGAAACTGTTTTCATCGTTTCTAATTTTACGATTTTAAACATACATAATAATCCAATCATAAGATGGTATAAAAAATCATTTTCACCATTTGAGGGCTCATCATTAGGTACTCTTATTTTGATGTTGGAAAGAAATTGGTTTCAACTTTTTCTTAAAGGCTAAGTTTGAAGAATAAAAGAAGTGGTTTGATATTGCCATTTCATTGATTTCTTACATTAGAAATTAGATGCTTAATTCCTCCTTTAGTATATATTTTTTCTAATCTCCAATCATAACTTAAAGAAAATATAACCAAACTAGAGATGGGAAGGGAAGGGAAGGTGGGTGGGGGAAGAAATTTTATTTTCTTCAAATTTGCACATTTTCCTACCAAAACATTATAGTAATGATACATTATAAGTAAAACCCAGTTTAAGTATCAATCCAAGCTCTATGAAATGGACTTGCTTGGTATTATCCTATTTGTTGAAGGGTCAACATCCATTCCTTGTCATCACCTAAAACCATGCCACATTAAGATTCTTTTTTCCCATAATAGCAATCTGTTCTTTTGAGGTCTTCAGGCTAAAGGTTGCAAAGTAGGATTCTTTTTTTATTATTTTGTTCATTATCATGCTCCTATTCCCTTTCCATTAGGTTTAGGTATGGTTTTAGGAGTTGTCAATGCCCTCACCTCAAACCCTAGTTTGATTACTAATCCTACAAACTACTCTCGTAGTTGTAGAGTGTAGCCTAAAGGAAAGTCAATGGTAGAAAGGAAGTGTTTGTAAGGGACCCATAATCTTATAATTATTTTTTATTTTTATAATAATGAAATTTGGGACTTGTGTTATTAAATAAAACACTTAATTTATGCAATAATTCTTAAGTCATATATTCTTAATTACTTCTAAAATTAATAATTTCAAACCAAATAATTAATTTTATTGGCATTTATATATTCAATATATCTTTAATTTTTCTCCATTATTTCTTAAATCACTAAATTGAAAAATATTTCTCTTACATAAATTAATATAAATTATACTAATTAAATCACCCTCTATACTATCTTACATTTTATGTTACGCTCTTCTACTACCTTTTGTAGGTAATGTCCCCACTCCCTTATGAATTTTTTTTTTTTATGATACAAATGATTGGAGATAGATAAAAGAGGGATTGACTCAAATACAGAGAGAGATGGGGAGGGGTAGCATTCATGGATTAGGTAAAAATGAATTTCAACCCTATTCCTTTGTTCCCGATAAAACCTGACAAGGGTGTCCTTCATATGGAAGATTTTGTTTTTCTGAGTGCACAGATTCCATGGATCTTATGCCATTCCTTCAAAACTATCACTCCTTTTATGACTCCCTCTATAGGAGTAGAATTGGAAAGGTGAATGGTCTAGGTCAGATCCTAGTGATGATTATGGCCTCTGTCAATTTGGTTTTAACTTAGATCATGACATTGATTGTCACTTAGAAGCAATGTATATTCTGAAGAGTATTGGTTTTAATTAATGTTTTGTTAAAATAAAGAAGTTTAAAATTTACAAAAATTTAGTTAGTATTAAATCTTCATAAAATTAGTTAAAAATTAAATAAAATTTAAAGAATTTAAAAATAGTCTGTTAAATAAAAATTAATCGATTTATTTGATTTATAAAAATTGATAAGTTTATAAAAAATTTTGATTAATTAATAAACTTATTGATTTTTAACGACGAAGATTATTAAATTAAATCAAATCAAAAAATCTAAAACTGAATTAAAAAATTATTCGGTTCAAAAATTTTACTATTAAACCGATCGAAATAGTTTAGTTTTTAAAACATTCAATTATGACTTCTTACATCTTATTCTAGTTAAAGTTGCTCAAAATAAATCTAATGTTGTGGGAAATTCAGCCACGTTTTGCACATGAATTCTGAAGAGCTTTTCTAGCATTTATTAGGAAACAATATTGAACTTCAATCAGAGAATAATTGAGGTCTTACAATAAGTCAAATAAAGACTAAAGAAAGTTTGCAAGATAAATGAGGAAAGGCTCTGACCATATTTTACAAAATTTAAAATACTTGGAAGAAAGGTTTTTATTTAATAGGTCACAAGGTCCTCATTTGGTGAACAACACTAGTAAGCAACAGAAAGCAGTTTATATAGGAAGTTGGTTCTTTTAGGTGCTTTCCAGCTCAAAGAGTGAAGGGTCTAAGCTGGGAAAGAAGAGGGTTGATCAGAAGTAGAAATATGTTAGAACCAATGTTTATCAATCTAATCTGCTTTAAATTGATAACTCATTAAGTAATTTCTTTCACCCATATAAAAAGAAAAAAGGCTTTTAATGGTCCCCTCAATTGCATAATTGACATTGTAACTACATTCCAAGACAGCAGAAATTCCAAAAGCCATACCTATGAAAGCATCATCTGCACTTCAAAATAATTGCTTTCCCCACATTGAAACTAAAATTTTAATTTTGTTGTTCTCAGGGCCAAGAACATCCAAATGAACCACCAATAATAACATCAGATGCCAAATCTTGGCTAAAGTGACTACAATGTTTAGCTTAACATGCATTAGGTAGCTCTAGAACAAGTAGAATATTTTCCAAAAGCAAGGCCGTACCAAGAAAGCAGGTAGAAGCTATTTTAATTTGTTTCTATCACATCTTCAGGCATACGATTTCATTTATTTTTCAAATATAGAATAGATTGATCTTATTCAATCTTCTAGGCGTTGGTTGCCTAATTTCAGATCTCAAGAATGTACAGAAAACAAAGATCTGCACTTTTTTTTAACGTGAGATGACACCATTTTACAAGCCCTACACCAGTGGACTTCAAGTTTTCAAGTGAACAGATCTTCTCTTTTAGCAAAAGATTCTCGAACCCATCATGGACGGTGAAACAATATACATTTAGAATTGCATAAAAGAGAGCAATTAGCTCAAAGAAGTTTAAGGAGAATACTAGGGAAATGGCAACTACTCTTTGTCTTATTGTATAACACCGTAAGCGATATTACATTTAGTCCATTTAGCACATACAGGCAATGAGCTCATTTGATTACAACACAAAACAAGGTCTTTCTCCAACTAATTCAATGCAGTATCAGAGAAATTTGGAAATTAAAAAAATTCAAGAAAATTTCTCCATCATAATGGGCCAGGTAAAACTCAAGCAAGTTAAGTGTCACTTCATCATCCAGGAGCAGAGTATTACTTGGATAAAGCTATAAAAGACTAATATAACAACATTAAGCAAAAACAAATGTAGTTCACAAAATCTGGCATATAATCCTAGCTGTTTGATATAGTTTATCAAATGCTATAGCATACGGGAAGGAGAGAGGTTATTGCTTACCAGATAGTTAACACTTTCGAGTTTCCACAATATTTAGAATAAAGGAAACAGTCTCTCATTCTTGCCGGTAACATCCAAGAATTTTACCCAATACTCATAATTCAAATATTGAGTAAAATGAATCAGCAAGAGATTATATACTACCAGCATGAGTGTCCCTGGTAAAGAATAAGCTGCCTGCCAGAAATGTAAACTGATCAAAGTGCAAATGCAACACGGTGCAAGTTGCAAGTTGCAGCAACTGATTGACCTTCCTCCTAGCTGAGCCAATTCTGAGAACTTAAACTACATGGGAAAATCTCAAATGAAGGGAAAATTAGGCGCTCAGCCAGATACTAATATTCTAAAATGTATAAAGACAGCATGTGGAAGAAGTCATTTTCTACAGCGAAGCTGACCTGCTATATGCTAAATTTCTAAATGCTCAAAGGTAAGATTTTCCACCACAAAAGTCAATTTAACTCAAAACGTTTTGGGAGATATATAGCAAAAATCAAAATTTCAAAGATAAAGTCAACTGAAGATAAATTATGTGAAAGAGAAAACCAGAAATGAGATTCATCCAAAGGCTAAACCCATATCATACTATGAGAGTGAATAAGCCCAAAGATCATAACTTGGTGCCTCACCACATGGTTACATACGACCAAGGATTGAGAGAAAGAAACAGAAATCACGATGAAGAACAAAAATAGCATTTCATCAGCAGTTGAGAAAAATTACAAACTAATCAACATGGTTCCAGAAAATTTCAACAAAAAAAGATCGGACATCAATGTCAGTTTATACGCTCGTGAAAGGAATCTCGGGATACAATAGTGTACCTGCATATTGTCCTCATATATCTCTAAATTGAAATGAAACTTGAATTTTTAACCAAACAACAATAGAAAATTCTATATATATTCAAACTGCAAATCTACATCCATGTATTTTCTCATGAGTCGAACCATAGATGAAGTGAAATTGGCCAACATCTGACATTCTTCATGGGTTTTGGCCTCTGATACAATTCCATGAATCACCAACTTCTTAAGATTTTGACACCGTTTTAGCAGCCCCTCAATCCAGTGTGAGAAAAGATCATTAATTACTGTCCACCCAAGCTCCAAGACAACCACATTTTCCAAGTTAGAAGAACCTTGTAAGCCATGCTGAAGAACTCCATCCCTTAAATCGTATCCCAAAGAAAGATGGGTAAGGTGTGGAAAACAAACGGCAATAGTTTCCAAATCCACAATCTCATCTTCATCATCGAAGGCCACATCCCAAAGGCGAAGCTTTCTCAACTTTGATGATTTTGAGATCATCTGGTAGAACTTTGGCCAAATAATTGTGAAGTTGCTGATATCTACAATTTCAAGATTATCAGCCGTCTCACCAATATCTAGATGTATAACACTAACATCATCGAGTTTAAAGTGCTTCAAGGTCCCCTTCCCAATGAGTTCAAATTGTTCAAGGGCGCAATCTTTCAAGTGCAAGCACTCGATGCTATCTGCTTCCAATATAAACTTATCCAAACTGATTGCTTCTACGTAGATACAGTTTAGTGTAGGACTGTTCAGCTCAACAGTCACCTGAGCATCAGACATTGCAATGTCTGGGTTGACAAGTTCTAATATTTCAATTTTTGGGCATGCAGTGAGCAGAAGACTAAGATCAAGTGCGGAAATACTGACAGAGCTCAAAGAAAGAGATTTCAGACAAGGGAATCTCTGAAAATTGGGTTCAACCCCTGTGATCGAATTATGGGACAATGCCAACACTTCAAGCTTCTGCCTACCACAAATCTCAAGAATATTGACATTTGGAGTCGTCCGAACGTTATAGTATAACCGTTGTAACGTTTCCCGGGTGTACAAGAGCCAAGCTGTAACTGTTGAAGCTGCAAAGTCATCCACATCATCCATCAAGATAGAGAGACCTTGCAACCCAGTGGTCTGAAAAATTGTTTGAGTGATCAATATTTCAAGTCGGCTGGCTGTAAGATCATGATAAGCAGGCCAATCACTGGAATTAAATGAGAGTGTATGCAGATGTTTACGGCAAGCTTCTCGCCACTTCCGACATGTTGCAGAGGCTATCACAACATCCCTTGCACCTCCCAGCTTAGACAATATGTTCCCAATGACTTCGACAGGAAGGTGCTCCATCACCCCAGTAACCGACCTATGGTTCCAGGTGCAGAATTAGTGCTTCCATAAAGCAATACTAAGTTAAAGATGACCATTCCCTATGACATAAACTCCCCATTCTTTGTCAATCAGCATAGTAAGTAAATTGATGGCAATGACAAAGATTTTGGCCCACTGCACAAATATAGTAGCTACTCAATACCAAGAACAACCAATTGAGGCTAGTTAATCAGCGAAGAAACCTCATGGATAGATTAAAACGAACAAAAGTAACCGAAGTGAATTCAGAAACGAACAAAAAGATGGACATTTTGACGACGACAACATGTGAAATCAATACAAATCCACCCAAAAACTCCAAATCTAGCCAAAAATTAGTAACCCGGGCTTTATCCACAACACAGAGTTCCAAAAGATTTCCCAACAGTGAATCAAGAAAACCAAGAATCGGAGGAACCCCAACGATAACAAAAGATCAGGAGGCAAAAAGAAAAACAACCCAAAAACCTCCAATCTATAACAAAATTGAAAAACAAGAACTTCAAAATAGAACATTCATCGATTCAATCACACACGCCCAGAAAAGAAGAAAAATAGAAAGAAGGATGGGGAACAAAAAGGAGGTCATCACAGATCTTACCAGAAATCAAAAGCAAACAAATAGGAAATTTAAAGGCACAAAGAGAGAGAGAAAGAGATTACGAGGACCAAGAATCCAACTCTGAAAGAAGATGGAAATGGAGGATTTTGACGACGTTTCAGTAATAGTTGGTGTTTGAACTCAACGGGTAATGCTTTTCCCAGACGTATACTTTAGGAGAAAACACTATTTCCCCAAACTTGTGAACTCCAAGGCTTAGCAACCAATCAAAATCTGTCTGCACTTGTAATTCTTAGAATTCTGTATTCCAATGATCGTCCCAAAGAATTTAGTTCCGATGGGATATTTTAAAGGAAAATGACACTGTTTGGTTAAAAAGTAGAAGAAATGTTTATAAATTTATATTTTATTTCAATAAATTATACTTTAGAGACTTGAAAATTAATATTCAAAGATTATTCTAATTTAAATAATTTTGGAAAAACTTTCCATTTTTTATAATTTTTAATTTCTCAACTTTTTATAAAACTCGTTATTGATTAAAAAATAACAAAAAAATACATACTTTATAAATATTATATATAAACTAATCAAATACTAATAATACAGTGACTCAACTCAACTCAACTCATCTGAATTAATTAAATTCGATGTAATCTAAATTAATTAAATTTCAATTAAATGAATAATTTAATAAAATTATAATAAATTATTAATTTCAACTTAATTCTTAAATTTGGTCTAAATTAATTAAATTAATAATTTAACAAAATTATAATAAATTATTATTTTCAACTCAATTCTTAAATTTGGTCCAAATTAATTAAATTAATAATTTAAGATGATTATAATAAATTATTAGTTCCAACTCAACTCTTAAATCTAATTTGAATTAATTAAATTAATAATTCAAGATAATTATAAAAATCAAATTTAATTTATAATTTCATATACTTATAATAAATTATTAACTTGAGTCTGATTTAATTAGTTTAATTTGCTTTATTTGTTTAATCAAGTTTAATAGAATTAATTTTGAAAAACAAAAAATTTTAAAAAAATTCAGATCTTAGATTTTTTTTAAATTTTTCAAAGCATTAATATTAGTGAATGTTTATATTAATACTAATAATTATACAAGGCCCTAATCCAATATGCTTAATTGCAATCTTGTAATTATGAGACAATGTCAATTGGTCAATTACTTAAGTATTAGATAAATTAGGATAAGTTATATTTTTTAAGTTCAAATAAAAAATTATTAAAAATAAAGAATATAATTATATCAAAATATTGATACTTTGAAATTCCAAAAAAAAAGTATTGATACTTTGAGCCAATTATTATTATTTAAATATAATTTAACTAAATACTAAATTATATCTATAAACAAATGTATAAAGTCTGCATATTTCACTTTCGATTAATTTAGAAGGTCTTCAAAACTTCTGAAATCTATAGAGCGTAGTAGGGTTCTTTAATGCTGTCATCTAAAGGATTACTTCCACCGAAAACCTCAAAATTCATCAAGGTTAGGAAGCAAGATCTTTTGGTCGGATACCCAATTCCAGTGTCACTTGTTAACCCAATCCTTGAACAGCATCATCATGTAAAGAGGTACATTCACTGCAGCGATGATGGTAAGCATTTGGAATGTCCTAAGTAATCTGTGGACGATGATCTTTGTCTTTGATTTGCCTGCTCTATGCCGTAATCTTGTAGTCGTATCATATCCAACATCTGTACTCATGTCTATGTTCATTGATACCTCTGTTTCCTGCTGAATATTTCTTTTTGGCCTCATAACAGCATTGCCCCTGTTATTGAAAAGATTAAGGTTTAGGCAGCCAAGTAGAGATAATTATAGCATGAGAGCATTGTCCAAGTATCACACTTGGTGACCAGATGTTAGGGAAATGTAAAGGGGATGCACCTTTCGATTGATGATCCACCAGATTGTTGCGATTTAGGGGTTTCTCGTGGCTTCTTCACTAGATGCATTGATCCTTCGGCATCAAACATCATCTCGTACTCACAATCGTCGTCCTCGTTTTTCTCTTTTGTAGCCTGTGTGAACATACTACACCATTGTTTGATGCACGCCCTTAAGCCACAAAAGCAGGGCTCGAAATTGACGCCACTTGTTGGCCAGAAGAGGAGAGCCAAAATGGTAAGACAAAAGAGTGAAAGATACCTGAAATTTCAGTATTTGCATTTCAGAGGAGCAAACTGAATACATGTTGTCTTAGAAATTACAGGCAGGCGTCAAGCTGAAACCCATCAAAAGATTTGGAGAATGATAATGTTGCTTAACGTTACTCATTATGCAGAAGAATCACCATATGTAAATGTGTGTTTGCATTGGAAGAAAGCACAGCTGAGTCATGACAGCTTCTTCTGGAGTGGATACGTTTGCATTCTCAGAGGCAATAGCAGATAAAAGCATGAAAGATGGATACAAATTCCCTTGCTGCCAACTTATGGTCCCTAAAGTGAGCTGCGTACTATTATCAATTCAATGTCATTACCTCAGATATCCTATACGCGACTATAATATGCTATGCTTACCTCTGGAACAGGCTTATGTCTTGCCTCATGGGTCACTGCACACTGATCATGATCATGACCTGATAAAACAAGTATCTGCAGAAACCAGTAGTCATATTGTTAGGATAATCACTACCTCCAGAATATTGGTATGTGTGTGCCTGTATACATATGCTTGTTACAGGCCCAAAGAATGCTAGTAAATATGCATGTTATTGAACCTTCAATGGAGTGGTATTTCACTAAAAACATCCATCAGGTATTACACAAGTTATTCTATTCATGAATCAGCTTTTGCTAGATTTTCAGTTTCTTCCAGATCAGAAAATTTCTATAGGTACAGTAACATAAAATGAATTAAGCATGGAAGTGCTTTTGAGGGTGCTTGTACAAGAAACTTTGATCTGTGTGTTCAATGCTTCAAGATGAAATAGCTCTTGCAGACAACTAAGGTTGAATTGCCATCCAAGTGGAAGAAAAGTAGGCACTTCATTACTAAAGAAATCAGATGTGAAAGTCACTTAACAGGTCTAATCAGATTGAGCAAGCTGACTGAAGATTCCTCTGAGACATAATTCTGGTACCTGCATCATTGAACAATCCATCAACCAAAAATAAATACTCACAATCATATTCCAGAAATTGATTCCACTCTATTGGGCATATTCAAATAGGAACAGAAGCTTACCTTACTTCTTGACTCTGAGCAGAACGTAGGATTCTCTGTACATAAGGGTAAAGAAAAAAGTCTTGAAGGTCATTTCAAACACTAACAACTTAATAATGGATAACTTAGTTCTCGTATGATGATAGTTCCTACTGAAGTTGTTTGACCATTGAGAAGATATTAATAAATTCTCCATAAAGTACTAACATCTTTGAGTCTAGATAATGAATTTTATGGTTGCTAAGATTCATTCTTAGACGAGAATCTAACAAGTTAAACTTTTGAATTGAATGATCTCTTCACCACAGCCATAGACATTTATAAGATCATTGCAAGTAAAATTTATAAAGGAGATGAGGAAAATGATTGCAGCAAAGAAATTGGAAATTTTTCTGTTTTTTCAAAATGAAAACCAGATAATATATAGGCATATGAATACCTGATTAATAATTGGAGAGCAGCGATGAGGACCACAATAAGAAGTATCTTGCCGAAACAATGGAATATGAGTCAGCAAAACCCTTGGGATAGATTGGGTGTCTAGCAAACGAGTTGGGGAAAAAAAAAATTAGTAATGAAGATGAATAGTTTTACAAGAAAAAAAAAGTGATAAGTGAATATGATGTACCACTAGAAACATTTTTTATAAAATCCCAAGTTACGGAAGAGAAAGTTCCTTGCCGATTTCCTGGAAAAGACACATCCCAAAACATGAAATAACTATATCTGATTTAACATATTTAACATTCTCAAAATAACTAACAAGAAACAATTTTCTCACAGTGAACTCCTAAACGAAGTAACATGAATGTATATGCAGACATTTGAAAATGAATAGCTTTTGCTTCCTTTTTGGCAGATGTTCAAGTTTATAGATAACCAAGGCAGAGAAGTATTGCATTATTGTTCAATTTAGTAATTAACAGAATTAGTTTTTTCTTACCATCTAGAGTCTGAGCATCAATCACAACGAACTCAACTTTTCCAACTGTAAATCTATAGTTTCTGACCCCAAATTCTTTTTCATAACGTTGCATAATCTGTATGAATGCAGAAGTATAGCCCAAGATATAAACGACAGATCATTCTGAAAAATATAATGAGAAAAGAAAGAAGCTATAAATGATACCTGTGGTAAATGAGAATAGACACTCTCATAGCCAATGTCATGGTTTCCAGGAATGAAATAAACTGGGATATCAGCAATTTTTCCTCCTGAATCTAGACCAAAACTATGCCTAAAGCGCTCAAGAGATTCCCTCCATCTTGCAGCCGTAAATAGTCAAATACATAAACAAAAGAAAGAAAAATCAATTAAAGAGAGACTATGAGAGATTGCAAAAGGAAAATTTTTCAGATTGGAAATAGCCAGGACTAGCAATTCCTGATAATCTGAGATATAGAAGCAGAACGAGACTGTGAAATGCATGTGTAAAGAAGAGGGCTGCCATTATTTTAGAAAATGGAAAGTTTCAAACTCTTACTCTTCATCATTTAAATAAGGGCCACCATCAAAATAATCCCCCAGAAAAACTATAACATCGGGTTTGAAAGGCAGGATTGATGCAAAGAAGGCCCTGCGCATGTATAGGTCAGTATAGAACTGTACAAGCTCCAAAGAGAGGGATTTTGGTGGAAGAGGAAGGGAAGTTTTGTCCATGAGCTGCCAAAAGAAAACACACAATAACCAGGAATAGTGAATTAAAGTTGAAGTATGAAGAACCCAAAATAATGTTTGACACTGAAGTATTCACCTGTGGGTCTGCTAGGACAGCAACTTTCACATACTTATTAGAATGCATAAAACCATTTTCCTGAAACAAATGAACAAAAAGCTGGAGTGATCACAGCATACAAAATCACTCATTTCTTGACAAAATGAATACAACTTTCCAGTGTTTGCAGCCTAGAGTACGAGGTGTAGAGTGAATTAGCTAGTAAATGGAGGAGATAATAAGGGAAGATGAGATCTGAGTAGTAATAAGTCAAAGAAGGAAGTTTTGTTTTACCTTAGAAGAAGGAAGAAGATGAGGCCATGAACAAGAGTAGAGGGAAGGCAACCAATAAGCAAACATTTCTCCATAGAGAAGACTGAAAATCCAAACTCCACATAATACCAGTGTTAGCTTGTAAGCCTGTTTCATCTTCTTCTCCACATACCAACCAACCCACTCCTTTCTCTTCTTCTTCTCCCCTTTCTCTCTCTCTCCTCTTTGACTTTCTCTCAAGAAGTAGATTCAGGTTGCAGACACAATTAACACTTTCAGGGAAAAGAAATAGAAAAAGAATGAAAAAGAGGAGACATCCTCTCCTCTTAATCAATCCGGGCCGGGTCGAACTAACTACAGAAACTGATCCCTAATACACTTTTTAGATCAAATTGCATTTTCAATCTGAAGATAAGGCTAAGATCTATCCATTTTGATCGATGGTGCACGTCACCTGAAAATTTTTTATCCAGTATGGATCTACTCTCCCAGGATTTGGAGAGATTAGCCCTTCAAACCATTCAAGTATTGTACCTGCGATCAAGTATTACCTAATTTTGTTCGAAGCTGTGTGTTACACGTCGTAGCCCAGAATTGGAGGCAAACCGATGAAATTGGGAAGCCTGAAGGACCTATAGACAGGCTTGAATGTTCCTCGACCCAAATGAGTACTCGTAGCAAGTTAGTTGGCCTGAGAAAAAAGCATAGGTAAGTTAATAAGAGGCTTTTTTTTTGCTTGAGTTCGTGAGTTCAAACCTGCTCTCATATACACAGTTGTTTAAAATTTGAACTTAGAATTTTGTCTTTCATAAGAAACCTACCCAGCATAAGTAGAGATTAGTTTGAGTATGAGTGTCTTAAATGTGTCTTCTCCTAATTGAGACCATAAAAAAAAGAATAGGTAACAAATAAAAAAATGCTTGGTAATGTAAACCAAGCATGCCCTCAATCTCATCCCGATTTCAAATTAAAAAGATTCGCCTAATTTGGGTTTAGTTTTAAATTAAATATTTTATCAAAAATAAAAATTGCTTCATTGTAATTATTTCGTGTGTGCATATTTAGCTTATAATTAAATATTTATAGTCTAGGGCAACACACAATAAGCTATAAACTAGCAAGCAAGTTTCAAGTTTGGAGATGGATTCACAAATTCAAATTCTGACATATCTGAACCATTGTTATTAATATCATAATGGTACAATTATTGAATTTAGTTCTTGCACAGTATTGTAGTGATATGCCGTCAATTTTAAGTATTGCTTTAAGTAAGTTTTTAAAATCATAAAATAGTTCTTGAATTATTTTAAACTACAAAATAGTCCCTTAATATGTTGTACTATATAATTTATAATTTTACATTAACCCTCAAAATCATAATAATACAATTTTAAAATAACAACAATCTATTTATTTCTATTAATATTACTTTTCATATATTTCACATATACAATCATTATACAAGTATAAAATTAATGATAATACAAAGTATTTAAATGTTACAATTTCATCATATAATAAAAAATAAAGTTTCATAACTTTCTAACTGTTACAAAAAGAATACATGTTGAGTAAACAATCAAGTATAGGTGAAACCTAAATCAAAAACATCTATAATTATATTTATATTGCATATGTAGAACTTAACATATGCATGAAATACAAGTGGAATTAAAAAAAGATAAGAAATGAAATAACTGGAACTTCATTCAATCAAATATTCGCTTAAATTGTATTGACCTTAATTATCATTTAATACAAGATCATTATCATTGAGAGGAGTCTCATCATCACCATCATTCAAACTCCTTGCATCAATGACATTTCAATACTTTTTAGTTTAAGATTATCTTCTAAATCACTCTCATCTATCAAACTTGATTTTTCAGAAATTAAATTCGCCAAAAGATTGTTATGGTCTAGGTAAATTAAATCTAAAAAACTGCTTGTTCTATTAAAAGTTTTAGTAAAAAATAAACTTAAATTATTAGGAAACTAAAAAATTATATTCAACTTAATAAAGATAATAACGTACATTTATCAAAACTTTAAATTGTATTGAACAAAAATCAAGTCCTTTAATCTTTTGTGTTCCAATCCATTCATTTTTTGGAATTGATGAATTCAAATGTACTCAAATTCTTTTCACACCCTATAGCACTCACACGTTGACTTAGAATTCAATTTCCAAACCTTTACAAATTTGAAACATCACTTTTAAATTTGTCCCACCAAGAATATGTAAAACAACAAAAATGATATTATAAATAAAATAAAACGATGATTCATTTTTAACATGTAACAAAAGTGAAAATATATATACCTGAATTAAGATTGTCTTTTTTATGAATAACAATGCTAAATATAACAGAGAGTAAAGATATCACTTCTATCTCTTGTTGATTACAGCAAGATAAGATGTGTACAAAGAATATCTATTTTTATATACGGTCTTAATTGCTTCTTTTGAACTCTCAACAGTATCATAAAGTAATTTATTATTACCTTCTCATTACTATTAGCTAGATGAAGTGCTCTCATCAAAGGCTCATAAACTTTGATAACAAATTTATATTGATATCAAAATTCATTATCTTTAAGTATAATTTTAGAAACCTCCAATCCAAACATTATACCTAACTTTCTGAGATATAATTCACTTATCAATTGTAAATATATGCCTCAACTCCATCTTTATTAGAACAAAACACTAAAGTAATAAGAAACTATTTGCAACTCTTATAATAACATGATGATACAAATTCTTACTATTGATAAAATCATTTCTTATAAAATCAAGATTCATGCATGATTATAAATGAACTTTGTCAAAACCGTTCATGAGACTTTCATCTCGCATGACTCCTAAGTGATTTTCTTTTTTGATTACCTTCCTTATGTATAAGACCAAATCCATTTGATTTCTAAAAAGGATTACTAATCCTTAGCTTTTCAAGGAATCCTTCATTAGTGGTTATGAATGATCGATTTTTCTCAATCTTTTCGACCTCTTGGTTGAACGAAACTAAATCTTGTGGAATCATATTGAATATTGGATGATACATTCGTAAAAATCCGATCCTTGTTTACCAACTACACATTGTCTAACCAAAATCAATAATCTCTTGATATGTTCCTCAATCTATGCAAAATTATATATGAACTTTGTCACTTTTTTTGCTTATTGTACAATCTCATTAGTGATAGGAAAATATTTAGCATCTCGTATATTTTTTAACATCAAGTCAATGGAATATGTAGTATAAGGAGTCCAATATAAAACATTTTATCTGCTGTGTAATATTTTCCAGCTACTTTGTAAGCAAAGTCATTGTCAATAATGAATTGAATAATATGTTTTGGCTATCTTCATTCACTTCATTAAACATCTAAAACATAATATCAACATTTCTAATGAAGCCAAATGGATAAATAAACTTCAAAAACATTATCTCCTTTGCAGAAAAAAAAAAAGCTGATAATAGACTCATATCTTTTATTTCTCTAACAATCACATATGATTGAACACCTATAAGTAGCCTAAGTGATTCTTCTTTCATCCAAATAATTGTTTATTTCATAAACAAAGATTATCAAAAGTTTACTTCTGTATTCATCAATTGAAGGAACGTTGTATCCTGAACCATAAGAGAAAATAATATCCACTATAGGCAAGTAACAATAAGACTAAACAATATTGAATGAATCATATCATCATCTAGTCATTATCATGTTCACATTATGAGTTGCTTATTTAAATTGTAAGACATTGCGAATTGAAAGATGAGCTCTAGGAGTTATTAATAGTGTAAAAAAGCTGAACTGTTGCCTTCTTTTTTTCCTCACATTAGGTGTAATATTCATTTCTTATTGGGTAGAAATATCATCTTTGACATTCTCACTATCATTGTAACTACCACACAAAGGAACTTTCACTACTAATTTCGTAGTTCAATCTTTGAATTCTATCTTTCTCGCGTTAATCCACTTCAAACAAAATCTTCACTTGTTATTTTACATCATAAGTCACTTTCTTACAAAGCTTCATATCGCCTTTATCCCAACTAAATTCTTCTTTAATTTGGTGATTGTCTCACCTTTCAAATGCTCATTACAACACAAACAAATGATATAATTTTTTATTCCATGAACTAATTTAGCATGAACCCAAGTTAGATCATCAAATCTTCTTAAAGTGATTAAATGATCAAGAGCACTTGAACTTTCCTCAATTTATCTGTAAAATAAATAAAGACGTATACTAAAATTAAATTAATAATATAGAGGAAACAATATGAATGCAAAATAGACATGTTTAAAAGTCAAACGAATAATTCCAAAAATCAAATCATAATAATCTAACAAAAATCAAATTATAATAATCTAACGCTCAGTAGATTTAATACTAAAATAAATACCATTTATATAGTAACTTATGTCTAATGACGTAAAATATATAACTCTATAATAAAATATCTTCAAGCATCATAAAATTTCATTTTTCTTAAAATGAGATTCATAAAATTAAATCAAACAAAAATTGTGACTTAAATATATCTTCTTATTTTTCAACGGGTCTATCAAAAATAGTATCTCAATTAGGTAGATATAAGATTATATATTATCAAACCTTTTTAAATTTTATATCTTGGTAAAATTTTAACTTAATATTGACGATGACTACAATTATTTTAAATTTATAAACATGGACTGATATTCATCAGCATTTTGAGTATCGCCTGTACCGGCCGAGAAAAAGCTAGCACTGACCAGTACCTTAGGCCAATATGGTCTTAATTGTTACTGTACTATTTTTCAGTCTATAGTCTATACAACACATATGGGCCATTTTGTGCTGTATCCACTTCTTTGGTATGAACTCCCTTGCTTTTCTCAAACATGAATAATTGATGTCAGGCTATTTATGTTGAACGATACAAGAGTTAGCAATCAGGACAAACGATTAAGGAACGAATATTCGGTCATTATTTTGGAGTTAATACTTAGTTCTTATTTTTTGTTAAGTTTAACTGAATACTAGACGTTTTTATTATATATTTTAAAAATCGGATCGGATATCAAACCAATCAAATAAAAGATTTAAAGGTTTAACTGATATTAAATTGTTATATAACCGATATAATAAATAAAAAGTAAAAATTATAAAAATAAGTAAATATAAAATATAAAATAAAATACTATATTAAAATAAAAATGTACTAAAAATGTCTATTAATAAAATACTTTATTGAAATAAAATAAATTAATAATTTAATTTATTAAAAATTTCATGATAAAAATAATGATTAGTTTTTAGTAATAATATTTTAAAAAATTCAATTAAAATATAAGGAAATAAATAAGAATATAAAGTTTGACAAATATAATTTATTAATAAGATTAAATAAATACATTATTTTTTTAGGATAAAAACTATAATTTATTTTTAAAATTAATAATTTAAAACAACATTTAATTAAAATATAAAAATAAATTTTATTTTTTTACATGAAAAGGAAAGAATACCATATACAAATTATATTACTAGTCGTGGGAAACAAATCCCTGATATATCCTCTAAGAGGATTGAAAGACACCCTGTAGGTGTATTTTTTAAAGAAACGCTCCCTAGCTCAAACTGTGTTGCAAAATTGGTAAGTCAGTTTGTACACCGATTACCCTCCTTGTGAATGTAGCGCAGTAGAACGACCCAATTTTCAGTAAACAAAGGAGATCGAGGGGCATTGATTGTGTAGATGGGAATAACAAAATATTTATCACTGCAAACGAATTTACTTCTAACTCAATCCGACGATATCTCAAATCCCATGCAAGCTTAAGTTCAGATAGAATTTCCTAGAATTCAGGAGACATAAAAAGCATCGTCCAATATGTTGCACAAATCCTCTAAACAGGGCCCTAAGCTTTGGATTTATTGAAATTTTAAAATGTTCATGAAATATACCTAATCAACGATGCGTTATGTCAGAATTCCAAACTAAGGTGTGCTTGTTTGGTGGGTATGAAGAGAGAGGAATGGGTATGGAATGAAAAATAAAGCTTGGTAAGAGGTAATGATTATTTTGCTTCTACTTTCATTCTTTACTTTAGGGCATTGCTCCATTTCTCTTCATTATAAGAGGAATGAGAGTCATTCCTAGCTTTGCTTAATTATTAATGCTTAATTTTTTTTGGTTTAGTAAAGGTTGGTATTCTTTAACTAATATTATAATTAATTAATTACAATATAATTAATTAAAATATTGTAATTAAAATAATTAATTACAATATAATTAATTAAAATATTATAATTAATTAAAATATAATTAATTAATTAGTTACAATATAATTAATTAAAATATAATTCATTCATTAATTAAAATATTATAATTAATTAATTATATTATTTTAATTAATTAATATATTGTAATTAATTAATTAAATTATACTTAATTTTTATTTCTTAATATTTTTTACAAACCAACCACTATCAATGGTAATGATAATCATTCATTTCTCTAAACTAACCGTCGTAATTATAATGATAATATCTATTCCTATTCCTCACTATATTCCTTCTCATTCCTATTACCATTCCCTTATACGAACCAACCGCCTCCTAAATATTCACAAAAGGAGGTTGGCATGTGTGGCTTCAGTTGTAGAATGGAGGAAGAAATTCGAGGTTGGTTTCTAGGTCTCAAATTTTTTAAAAAGCGATATTGGGTATTACTCTGTTTTAACTCATCTCTTATGTTTATTTACGTAGATCTTATATAAATATGTGAATGAAACGAGTAGATCTTACATAAATATGTGAATGAAACGAATTGAAACATGATAAGAATAATAAAAAGTGAAATAAGTGATATGTTCTTTATATTATATAGGTTGGGTATTGAAGATAAAGTAAACAGAGCCGAAATATCACAGATGAGGGATAAAAACCCACTTACTTTATTAAGTTCACGTGTAA
>JANIJH010000224.1:4665174-4709230 GCA_024520975.1 Erythroxylum areolatum | reverse complement strand
ATATATATTATATATATATAATTATTATATATAGAAATAATTATAATATAATAAATATATATATATATATATATATATATATAAACTAAAATGGATAAGATATAAAAAATCTAAATTAAATAAACAACAACTGTATAATATGATAATGAACTATTTTGTAATTTTTTAAAAATCTAGGGACTATTTTATAAATTTAAAAAATTACCTGAAACGGTACCTGGTATTAATTGATATCGGTACAGTACCGTACCAGAACTTAATTCGGTACCAAATCCGGTACGGTATTTATAACATTGGGCTTGTGGCTTAGTTCATGGCCTGACGGGTTAGGACAGGTTAGCTCATGACCCGACCCAACTACGGAATGACAGGCTTGTACCCCAGTCCATGATTTGATGGTCCACAGGCGGACTGTGCTAACCACACTTATTTTATATATTTTTAAAAAATATATAAAATGAAATTATTATTTTAAAAATGAAGTCGTTTTTGAAATAATGGTCTGATCAGTGGTTGAATTAGGGCTAAAATCTGGTCGAATAGAGCCAAAATTGACATTCCTAATCTTAATATAGTTTTTTCTTTTATAACTTTGAATAAGGAAATCGTTGATTCACGTAAGAAAATGATGAATAAGAATAAATATAATCATTATAATTATAATTACCGGTTAAGACGAAGGAATGATTTTGATAGTGGTTAAAAATGTTAATAAATAAAAATTTATTAAATATTAAATATTAAATAATTAAAATTAATTATATTTAATTAAAGAATTAAAAAAAGAAAGAAAATGACAAGACGCCTGTGAGTTACGCTTATTTAAAAGGAAATCTTGAATTGAAAACGAGGCAGCAGCAGCGCTGCGAATCGTTTTTTGTGTGCCGTACTTGTGCAATGGTATTAAATTAGGGATCAAGGCGCCTGTGAGATGATGACTAATCAAAGTACAACAAAGAAACAGTGAATTGGGGAAAAGTATGATTCCTTTTTTTATATAAAGGATAATGAAAACAAATAATGAATCTAACATGAAGACAAACGAAAGTTCTACATTTCTTTTCTTCCCTTTCTGAATCATGCATTCTCGTGTTAATGGGCAGGGAAGGGAAGCGTGTGGATCAAGAGCCTTTGTTTCTGCCTAATATAGGCTGAAATTCACTCCGCCACTCTTGGGCTTTGTGTGTGTGTGAATGTGATTCTTTTTCTTCATTCTTTTACTTTCGTTTCCCCAAATTCCAATTTGGGTGAACAACATTATAGACGATTAATGATAAAAAAAGACATCGGAAGAATAAAGAGGTTGATTCCCTCTTTGCATGTTGTTGTTGTTGTCGTCGTGTGCTAGCAAGAATTTATGCGATCAGTGACGCAAAATTAGTGGGGTGCATGCTCAATTTCTGCAGCTTCAAGCTAGATTAGGCCAGAAAAGATGTTCATGTGGTTAGTAATATTTGGGGGTGGGTTTTTCGTCGGGGCACTCACCCTCGTTGCCTTGGAAGCTTTGGGAGTTTATGTGTTCATACGTCGATTGAAACACAAGAGTCGACTTTTAGAAGCCAAACCATTGTCTGGTTCTTCAAGTAGAGATCTTGATCCCCAACAGTCTCTTGATTTCGCCTTTAACAAGAAGGTTTTTGCTATTTTCTTTCATAATTTTAGGTTGATCGTATTTTCGCAGCCATTAATTGAAGCACACGAACTTGGTTCTCCTATTTACTTCCTTATATATTGTACGAGTTGTTATTTGACATATAAAAGGTTTGAAGTTCCAGTGAATCAGATGACTAAACTTTTGTCTGATATTCAACAAGGTGCTTGTTAAGCCAGATTGACAGATTAAACTTGATTTCCAGTTGGTCCTTTGTTTGCGTTTTACATTATTTCATGTTTTCACAAAAAAGAAAAATGTGAGATGAATAAGAAGAGGAGGAGCCAAAAAAAAAAAAAAAAAAAAAGAAAAAGAAAAGAAAAGAAAAGAAAGAAACTTTTCTGGTCGAATTTGTATATTAGGCAAATTTATACTTGCTATGAATGAGAAGTTCTGTGTGTTTTATATTTCATAGTTTTCGTATCAATATTTTCTCTATCCTTCACTTACTCTGTGCCTTTCGTACTCAGGGAGTTGTATGGATTCTAGAATCGGATAAAATAGATAAGTTGCCTAAAGAATATAAGAGGAGAAAGGATCTTTTAGAGGTCACTCCTCGTCAGAAGTACGCAAGAATCAAAGATCAGTTGCTTCGTTTGACAGATCCAGATGGTTCCCGTGTGGATATTCCACTAAAGGGTTGCACGGTAGAAGCTGTTTCAGGCAATAATCTTTACTCACGGAAATGGTAATAAGTTCTTCTCCATCTATATTTTGTTTGTTGATATGTATTTGCTCAATAGAATTTGTATGATATTTTCTAATGATTTTAGTTCAGCTGGAATTGGTTTGTTAGATCATTACTTCAAATTGCTGGTCTTTATATTGTGTTTTCAATGACACTCCACACCTGCAATTTGCTTTTCATTAAATAGATGCCAGCCCTTGATCTATATTAGTTATCTCCACTTTGTGCAGCTAACTTCTGGGGGGAATTATCGAACTTTAATTTCTTCTGCTAGAAATGTTATTCAGTCCATATAACTTGAGTTTCACGTGTTCTCTCTGTCTCTAAAACGCTATTTCTTTTAATTTCGGATCTTTTACTTCTCAAGGATAAACCTGAAAGAGAACATTGTGCCTGATTTATGATCGTGTTCTTTTTCTATGGCACATTAATTAAGAAATATGCTCTCCGTTACTACCTATTTAAGTTCTAGTTATTGCTTATTCATTTCCAGCGTAGATTTCCTTCAAATTTCTGTTATTGAGGTGTGCTGTGTTTCTTTACACAGCTAACCAATTGAAGCAATGCTGAAATAACCTCTTTCAAACCTTTTAAATGTCACCTATGTAGATAGCTTGGAGGAACTAATGAAGCAATGCTGAAATAACCTCTTTCAAACCTTTTAAATGTCACCTATGTAGATAGCTTGGAGGAACTAAACTTGCCATCCAGTTTGATTGACAGGAACTTGTCATGTACTCATCACAAGTACAAAATTTTTAATATCTTGTAGCAATATATTAATTCATTCATTGTTGAAAGCATGACTTATTTTAGTCTATGATTTATATCAAACGTTCCTCAGGGTAAAGAGATTTCCAGTTAGGCTAGAAAACAAAACCTCAACGATATACAACGGAAGTAAAACAGTTTACTTGTATCTTGAAACATCTTGGGAGAAGGAGTCTTGGTGTAAGGCCCTCCGTCTTGCCTCATGTGATGACAGAGAAAAACTTAACTGGTTCACTAAGTTGAATGAAGAGTTCCACTGTTATTTGACATCCTTAAATACGGGATATCCTTCTTTTATGAAACCCTCACTGGGTTTCAATGAAGAATCAGTAGACCGAATGAGCAAAGCTGATGGTTCTACTTCAAAGGTTCGCACCTTTTTTAAAAGAATTTCCAGAAAGGCTCCAAAGAATGGTATGGAGAATAGAGGGGCTTCCACTTTAGGTCATGAAGATAAAAAGGTCTTGGGAAAATGTCGCTCTCTACAGGACCCAATTGCTGCCAGTAGCTTGATAAAGACTGCTCTACCGGCAAAAATGTCTGCCAGTTCAGAGGAAGAAAATATGCCATTTACATCGTCTTCAAACTTTTCTCGTTCACAAAGCCAAACCTATAGCTGTGTTTCTTGTGAAAGAGAGTCAGATGACAAGCCGAATGTTGACGAGGGGACACTTTGCTGGAATTTGCTTATTTCTCGTCTCTTCTTTGATGCCAAATGCAACACAGATGTGAAAAGTTCAATTCAGGCACGAATTCAGGTCAATCATTTTACAATCTTGAGTTAAGTTTAGTCATATGCATGAATGCTTGTTTTGTTAATACCTTTGTCTGTCCTTGTGAAAAGTTCAACTCAAGTGAATTCAGGTCAATCATTTTCCGAATTTGAGTTGAATTTAATTATAAGCATGAATGCTTGTTTTGTTGATGCCTTTGTTTGGCCTTATTAGTGAATCCATCATATCTAGAAATAAAGCAAAAAACAGATCCGACCTATGTTAGTAGTTAACTTTTGATATTCATGCATTGCGTTCACCTCTAGTACCCCAAAGCTGATCAAACTAGAATTTGCAAAAGAGATTAACAAAGAGTAGTTCTAAACATACTTCTCAAGGGGAGATGTGGTAGCGGATCGTTAGAGAAACATTCTGCAGGATGGAGAGTAATTTGTTCTGATTGTTTACTAATACATGAAAGGCCAGTCTCTGCCATTATTGAAATTGAGGGCATGGTGTGTTGTTCTCTCAGTCATTGGATGTATGCAGATTTGTAAATATTATGATTTCACATTACAGAGATCATTGTCCAATATGAGGCTGCCTGGTTATATTGGTGATGTAATTTGCAATGATCTAGACCTTGGGAATATCCCTCCTTACATCCATGGTATCCGAGTGCTTCCTACAGACATGAATGAAGTATGGGCATGGGAAATGGATCTTGAGTATTATGGTGGTATGGTATTAAATATTAAAACAAGGCTGGAAGTTCGTGACCAAGATCTGCAGCAAGGTGTCGCTGATACACGCTCAGAACCAAGCTCCATTGGGGACGTTTCTTCAGATCTTCTGGAAGGCTTTGAATACCTTGGAAAGCAGTTAAATCTTCCCGAAGAGACTGTTGATGCACGAAATCAGAGGGATAAAAGTGATCCTAGACTTGGTAGGTTTATATCCTTTATGTTTTGATTTATGTATGCCCTTTTCCTTATATACTGATTTGAATGCTTATATACTGATGCAAAAAATTCATAGCAACAACACATGTTAATCCATACCCCCATCCTTTGTGAAATTTTTAATGTTGCATTGGGCCAGAACCATTATTCGTAGAAGCACGCCGGCGGTCAAGACATATTGGGACAAAGAAGTAAAAACATAAACAGTCCCTACATTTTTTGTTGGAAATTCAAGTCCTTATCAAGTAGTTACTTTTTATTTCTAAACATAATTATCCTCAACAAAATTTTCAACTTCCTGTCGTGAATTATTCTGAAATTTTCAGGTGGGACATGAACATTGATTTGCATATTTGATTTCGTACTATCAGAGGTTGTATTACTGGAGAAATGGGTGAAAATGCTTTAATGGTTAAAACATGCGTTAGGGGTATTTCTACAATCATGGTGTAGGATCTTGCTCTCAACTCTTAAACTGCTGACGATGTTCTTTATTTTGGAAATTCTTGAGCGTATTGTGGATTGGCGTCTCCTCATATTTGAGCTGTTTTATTTTCCTCTCGAAGTAGAGTTGTCATAGAAGGAATGTCTAATATGGTTGGAGGTTAAGGGTTAAACGTGGTAGCTATCTCACTGTAGATCTGCTAAGTCATATTAGGTGGTTGAGGCACAATCATATTTGATAGGAAAATGTGGAGACTTAATTTTATTTATGATGATGTGAACACTTAATGTGTTTACTTGCAGTTGGACTGCACAGGGGTAGTCCTTTCTTGTCTTTGTTTAAGTCTCAGAATCATCCTCACCTTTGTTTATTACAGATGGATTGAAAAACTCTACAAACTGCACATCTACATCAACAAATGTGTCTAAATGGAAGTCCATTCTTAATTCTGTTGCGAAACATGTTTCACAGGTCAGCAAATCTTCTTCCTGCATATGTAGGTTGTTTTCTACCTATATTATGATGTGCTAACCATACCATAGATGTGATTCAATGTGTAGAACTTTCTTGCTCGGTAAGTTGATCCGTTACAAAAGTTAAAAACACATTCTTCTATCACTACAATTTTCCTATCTGTAATATCCACTCATATTCTTTATTGACTGGATGCTCTTCTCTTAAAATTGTATCCTGTGCTATTTGGGATTTCACCTTTACATTTTACACTGTTTACGTGCATTGGTGAATATCACTTTCGGAAGATCCTTGATCATTTTGAGCACGCGGCATTTGATCATGATCATTCCAAAACTTGGGAACTTATGTTAGAGTCTATTGATATTTTAGATTAAAAAATGGCAAGAATTCTTACAGCTGATGATCTTTTTGTGTTAACCCTGATGTCTTTTAAGGTCTTCCTTTTGATGAAACTGAATGGTTTCTTTCTTGCTCATGCCTCATTTCAATTATAGGTGCCAATCACTTTATCAATAAGAATCGCATCACTACGTGGAACATTGCGGTTACATATTAAGCCACCTCCTTCTGATAGGTTATGGATTGGTTTCACATCCATGCCTGAGATAGAGTTCAACTTGGAGTCTTCTCTTGGGGAGCATAAGATTAGTAATGGACATATTGCTTTGTTTCTGATTAATCGATTTAAGGTAAGCATAGCGCATTCCTTCAAAGTTTCTCGTGAGCACTATTCTCATCAAAATATCCAACATAATGATGAAGTTTTCTTTAACGCTCTATTTGCTACTATCGAAGGAGCAGTTATATACTGACTTGTTTGAATTGTGTCTTGATGATGAAATTGGTCTTTATCATAAATGATGCTCATTTAACGAGGCATATTTCATGCTTGGCCTTGTATATAAACAACACTTTGATAAGCTCTTTTGCATCATCTTAAGTGCCTCTTCGAGAGTTTTTCGGAGGTTATGTTTGGGGACTTGATTTTCCAAGTTGGATTAAGATGAGTTATTTTGAGCAATCACAGGGAAGTGTAATCAGTAAAACATTGATGCTGATTAGCCTTGCCTTGTTTTGATGCAGGCTAGCATCCGAGAGGCTTTGGTGCTTCCAAACTGTGAAAGTGTATGCATTCCATGGATGCTGGCAGAAAAGAATGATTGGGTTCCTCGGAAAGTTGCACCTTTTGTATGGATGAATCAAGAAGGCCCTAGTGATCCTGCTGCTACCCATGCTGCTTTTAGCTGCCAATCTGATGAGGCAAAAACCAAGACAGAAGCTAGTGGAGGAACCGTTAGTGATCCCCAGGAAAGCAAGCATCAAAAATCTAGGAATGCTCAGGGTAGTTCACAATCAATATCTAATTCTAGAAATGCCTTGATAGGCTCATTGAGCCCAAGCAGGAGGATGTCAAGCAGCAAATCTTTACAAGAACTTGGAACTCCATTATTAGCAAGCGGGGAGCCTCAAGAAGTTTCTGAACGAGAATGTACATCACAGCACCCTTCACCATCTAGGCCTCTGTCAAATGTGGAGAAGCAGAGTCCTGCTCTTGAAGAAGATAACTTGAGACCGAAGAAACTAGGAAGACGAGCAAGAATGCTTGATCTAGGGAAGAAGATGGGAGAAAAATTTGAAGAGAGGAGACGCCATATTGAAGAAAAGAGCAGAAACATTGTGGAGAAGATGCGAGGAACATGACGTTAGTGGAGTCAGAAGGGATATGTTGGTATATACTTCTATGTGAAAGGAAGGCTATTGACACAGAATGGTTACATTGAATATACAAGACGATTCCATCGAAACATGTACACACAGAATCTCATTTACCGTTCCTGCTTGCAGAACAAAAATTTTGTAAGATGCAAACCTTGAAAACCACACCCCATTGTTTAGTATAGGATACCACATTAATAACAGAAATCAACATTAAGACTTGAAATTTACACTGTAGATAATGGTTGTACAAATTGTTCAACTAGCAATGTTGTAGAAGTATTGGCTCATATATTTCAGTGGCAGTGTATAAAGAAAGCTTGCCAAATTCTATGATGAGCTTATTCATTCTTTTGCCTCCTACAATTTCACGTTTTTGGTTAGCGTAGGATCAAGAAACTTCTGTCTATACATCACAACACAGAAAAATAAACCATGATAACTTCTATGATCAAGGTGAGTGACCTCTTCTCCCGTAAAATACATTAGTTCCAGCACCTCATGAGTGCCGATGCTCAGTTTTCAAGGCGCAAGTACTGCTGTTTTGCAAAGGAAACAAAAGCTTGTCTTAGTTTCTGCTTATGTGATTAGTGTAGAATTATAAAGAGTCATGAACATTAAATACCTGTCTGTAGAAAGACTTTTAACTATGCAAAGATGTTTGTAACAAAAACTAATTCCTTGGAGTTCTTCCAATCTTATAACTGGTGTGTACAATGTATACAACAGCCAAAATGCTTTTGTTCTCCTAGTATTCCAATTACAAAATCAGTACACCAGCATGCTTTCTGCTTGACTTCATATGCTTCGGGAACACACATTTCATTAATATTCCTCCTTTTGGTGAAGCAAATCAAAATTGATCAATCAACGGACTTTAACCAGCTCAATATCATATACCAGCCAAGAGTTTGGTGGTATATTCTTCGTGTCATCTCCTTCATTCCCGTAACTGCATCACCATACATTGTATATGAACAAATGGGCTGACACCCAGAAGAAAGAAATGAAGAGAAACTGCATTTTCTGTATAATGCATTTAGAAGTAATGAATATCATACCCCAATGATGGGGGAACAATAAGTCGTCTTTTTTCGCCAACTCGCATACCTGAAAATCATACAGCAAAACCAGCACATAAATAGCATCTTTCCCCTATAGTGTAAGCACTAGTAAGCATTATTACAAAGAATGAGAAATAAGGACTGCCAAGGTTGATACCATCAATGCCAACATTCCATGCATCCATAACTTCATTCCCTCCTGAAGGAAAGAATGCACGCAAGTCAAATGAGGATCAGAGGAGGATATATGAATATTCTCGTATTTTCCAAATCAAGATCTCACTCAGCAAACAATACCTAGGCAAAATTTTATAGGAGTTCCATCAATATTTGAGTCGAAAACCTCTCCACTATTCAATTTTCCGGTGTACCGAATGCTTATCTGAAAGCAGATGGAAGTTAATTCAACCAACAAGCATTGGATGGAAATTGTCAAGAACAGTAAAAATCGATGCTAATCAATACTGCAGCATAGAGGCCTAACTAAAGCCTAAGCTGAGCAATGGAACCATAGCTATCCAACTAGAACCATTGAGGTGTGAATATTTTTCAGCTTTATCTGCCTCATTTACGTGCACAGGAACTAATAGTTTCTTGGAATGATGAAAATCACAAATATGTTGCCAAAGTGATCACATTCAAGGTAGTATGAAAGTCTCAGGAAAATTTAACAAGCTATCAAGGATATTTTTATCTGAGACAACAATTTAAATCTTAGGCCACAGTTCCTTGTAAGGAAGACATAAAGCACTTTATCATTACTTTTTTTCCTGCAGCAGCAATTCTGCCATCTAGTTTCCCTTGTCCTAACTCCTGAATAACCAATCCAATTGGTAAGGTTCTGGAGCATGATGGCATCTCATCGGGATTGTTGTTGTTATCTTCTTCAATAGATTTATTCTTCTCATCTAACAATCTTGAAGGCAGTTCTGAATTCTTTGCCTGTCCATTCTCACTAGTTTTCAAAGTCTCTATCTTCTTTTTCTGTTTCTTTTTCTTCTCCGAGTAATCCCCACTATCAGATGGAACAATGTTATAGACAAAGTCCCTGCAAAAGTTGCACATGGAAATTCTATTTCATTGAGGAATAAAAACAAAAACCCAAAATCTTCCAAGAAATGACTGCCAAATGCAATGCTAGACTTGCATCCAATTTGATGTCCTGAGATGAATCTTGACTTAATAAATATGAAACTACAAGTCTTGACATTTCTTCCGTTTTCAAACATCAAAACAATCTTGAAACAATATCCTTTTCTGCACATATTCACACATTATGCCACGTGAATGTCTGGCCCACAAGCCTTCACATGAGATATCATCGTAGATTATGCATGGAGTTAACAAAACATAGTATGCTCAAATACAGTGGGCATGACTGTGATTTCATTCATTGCACACAGGCAGTAATAACCAAGTTACTAGGATTAAAATCATCTTGCCTGGCTTCATTTCCTATGGCGGTATTGCTTTGGTTGTTATTGCTGGTTTCAAGAGTCTCTGCTGCCTGTTTTTCCTTTTTCCTCTTTCTTTTAACACCGTTTTGAGGTACCAGATGAGAGGAGAGCAGTCTGTAATTGAATGACACATTAGTTTTTCTACTCTAATGCAACAGAAACAAAAAAGTTGCTACATAGTTGTATCTCTTCAAAGAAATTGGCTATTGACTCGTGTCAAAAACAAGGCCATATAAAATGTTGTTGCATTTTCAATATACAAGAGAGCTACTAATATTGTTGCATTTTCAATATACAAGAGAGCTACTAATATTGATAATACTAACTCATCATTTGCTTGCTTCTGACATCCTCCACTTGTCACTGACGTGTCCTGCCCCATGCCTTCACTCTTAGCTCCACTCTGCTCAAACTCATCTTCTTCAGTGACAATATCAACTTCAATACTTTTTTCCTCCTTTGCTATTTTCTTACTTTTCTTTTTTGGCTTAGCAATATTGTTTGGGACACCTCCAGTGGAAGGAAATGAGACACGTTCATCTTCCCTATTAATATCATGTAATACATTATTAATTTTCCCACAGATCCAATCCTACCAACGTTCCACTTACTACTGGAAAGAAGAGGAGAATAATGAGAGAAACAGCAACTAACACTCATTTGAAAGTTGGGTTTGCAGAAGCTTTTTTATGATACAACAAAGTAAATAGACAAATATGGAGTCTCTCCCATAATATTTGAACATACAAATTTCGGTAACTCATTCAAATAAAGTAAAAATTCACACTATAAGAAATTTCACTGTATATTGGGAATATCCAACCAATCATTTGCAGGAGAAAAAAGTTATTTTCTATTGAATTAATTTATTTATACATACTTACCAATCACCTCACAATGTTTGATTAGGCAATCAGTTTCATTATTTACTTAAATGAATAGATTCCATATCTCTTGACAAAGACGATGGTCAGACTTAATTGAAGGTTGTGCTAACCAAATACGCTGTCAATAATGAAGAATAGGGTTGGTGAATAGATTCCAAACTCACTTGTCATTTGCATTCTTTTGGTCTTTTGCATTCATAACAGGTAGATCTTGACCTAATTTGTCTGCCTCTGTTTTCTGCTGGGCTTTATTCCATTTAAGCTCTGTGCCAAAGAAAAATTCATCTTTCTCTCCAGAATCATGCATTTTTTTGTTGTTGCCTTTCTCTTTCCTTCTCGTTTTGGACTGTGCATCATTCTTAGAAACCTCTCTGTCGTCTCTTCTGTCCTCTCTACACATTAACATCAACCAGAAAGAACATGAAAAGGTTAATAAAATGATGTACAATGGCAAGATAAAATAGCAGGAGAGAAAACCAGAGTACTGACGTACAAAATTTTTCTACTCCAGTTTTGTATTACCAATTCTCTCTTGAATGCTGGACAAGGTAATACTACCACATGTAGTTAACACAATTCAAGAAGTTCTATTGCCCATTTACACAACCCTCCAATTTGTCAAAAGACTTAATCAGGAATATAGTGGGAAGAGTTAGCATTCTACACAAAATTTGCTTATGCCAATTCTTGCCAAGAAGGGGGAAATATTTTCTTGGAGAGGATGCATGTACAACTTCACAATAAAATGTTGCCAATATTTTTACATTAAACATGTTAATCATGAAACATCCACTCTGCATTCTTACATTTTTGGCTCCATGTCAACAACAGCATCTCTCTTCCTTGCCTGAAAAATAGCATCATTGACTTCATCTTTTATCTTTTTCTTGTAGGCTTCATCTGTTTCTTTCTGAGCCTTTTCTGTTCCTTTTGATTTCTTGCCCTTTGAAGAGGATTTACTCTTGTAGATTGTTGAAATAGGATTCATGTCCTCATTTTCACTTTCTGCTACTGTATCACCAGTACTATTCTCGGGAAACACTTGTCTTTGAGGATTATAGTCATCATCAGATTCACTAACTTGGTACTTTTTTTTTAATCGTCTACTGTTGCTCTTGACACTTTTAGGTCTTCCTCTATCCAATTTCTCATCGTTTGCTGGAATTACATTAACCACTCTACATCTCAGAGGATTATGTGAGTAGAACTTACAGTTAACTTTAGTAAGTAAAGCATTCATCCACGTAGAGAAATAATTCAAACTATTTCAAGTGACAGAAGCACATTGATACCAGAAGTGATCCAACAACAAATAAATCCAATTTATCCTAGGTCTATGCTGAATTTTAATATATAAAGTACAGAAAAGTATACCAAAATATGTGAGCGAGTTGTATTCTTTAAAACCAACAATCACTATAATGCAGGAAGGAAAAATCAAGCCCAGAATTTAAGAATTCATTGCCAAAAGCCCAGAAAAGGAGTCAAAATTAGTTTCCTTAACTTTTTAGCATAATAGTTTGGAAAAGCACCTTCATCATCATCAATAAAGCTATCCTCATACTTGTCATCACTACCATCCACAGAATATTCTGGTTCTGTATCTGCAATATCTTCTCCGTATGATTCTCTAACCATTACAGTAAAGGAGAAAGAAATAATCGAGACAGTATATCTCTGATCAAAATAACAAAAGAATTAGGAATTCAAAAATTTCAACTTCACACTTCAAATTTGAGATAATAAAAGGATCAAGTCAGGAAAAAGAAAAGATTGTAGGTCAATGAGGAGGATAATCGCTTTGCTTCAATCCTATATATTTCCACCGTTTACTGTCTCATTTATGTCTTCTCCATATTTAAAGAAATGCAAGATCAGTAACTTTGATTGCTTGAGACATCTCATTTCTGCAAATAACGGCACAGAATCTTGGACCAACAAAGGATACGACTCGTCTTCACGATTTTGATGCCATCCACCACGTAAATAGTAACCAGTGAGATGAACACTTCGAGGACCAAGAACTGAGAGAACAACATTTTCAGCCTCCTCAAACTCCAAGTTCAATTGGCAAGATTCATCCTTTTCTGTAAACAAAGAGCAAAGAAAAACGGGACTCTTATCTCCAACGTTGCATTGAACCATAGTCTTGCCAACCGCAGTACCAATTCCCAAGGTTGCCTGAGACAAGCACGAACCAAAATGCAAATCAACCAAACTAAACAACATACTACTCCCAAAAACCTAAAACAAACTGAATGAAGCATTAAGAAGGAAAGAGAGTAATCACTAATCACGGAGGCATTAAATTTTCACAAACCAAAAAGGAGAATAAATATAAAAATGTTATCAAAAATCTTTTGAAGAAAGAAAAAGGTGAGTTACCTGAGATATGTGGAGTCTTCCCCCGCCATCATGACGTGAAAGAGTGAAAGGTTTTCCCGGTTTCACTTCAATTCCTGCGAAAAGTTTGTTATTTGAGACATTCCCACAAGTCTTTTGTTCTTTCTTTTTGCTTTTGCAGTGAAAATTTTTGAGAGACAAAAGAAAACACAAGTATACACATGCAAAGATGATAGTGATGGACATGAAAGAAAAGACTAACCCCAAAACGCCATTGTTGTAAAGGGAAAGAAGCAACTTTCTTGTTCTTCTCCTTAGCAAAAAGCTGAGGACTTTTGGGGGACGAAGACAAACCCTAGAGATGTTTTAGCTTGAATGCCTCTCTAAACCCTTTGGCCTTGTTTATATACCCACATATTGAAAATGGCGCGAGAAGTCTTTCATCGTGGAGGAAGGCAAAGGTTCCTCTTTTAAGCACAAAAATAGGGAAAAACAACAGCAAAAGATCTCTTTTTTACTAACTTTAATTGCATGTTAATAAAGAAAAGATTTTATTCTAATAAAGAAAAGAGTTTTAAACATTTTCAAATTAAATTAAATTAAATATATTGAAAAAGTTAAAATTTACGTATTCAGTACACAAAACTATCATTATGTGAAAGTTTGAAGATGGTCATAACCAGTGGCGGAGCTAGAAATTTAATATAAAAATGTCTGAATATTAATTTTTTTAAATTTTAAAGGATTCAGTATATTACTGACCCTTAAATAACTCCGTTTTTTATATATTTATATATATATATATTAAAAATAATTTTTTAAAAAAAATCTTGGGGAGCCCAGTGGCCCCCCAAGTTCCAATATAGCTCCGTCTCTGGTCATAACATACGCAACATTCTCTGTGTATTTTTATAATGATGCTTGATTTTATAATATCAAAAATAATATTTATTCTTTCTAACTTAAAAATGAGAAAATAATTATTCAATTTTAAATAATAATTATATAACAATAAATAATAATATTTTAATAAACTATTTTGTTTTATTATATTTTACTTGTTTTATTATAACCAATTTGAAATAAAAGATAATTTTCATACCTAAATTAATAACTAATATCAAACATAAACCATAATCAGTTCACCAAAATTTTCTATCTATAGCCTCAATGTAATAACAGAATGCTCTTGCCTTTTCACCACCGCATACGAACTTTACCTACCAAACTACTAACATCACTGTTCTATAACTGCTCATTTAGGCCTTCTCTTTATAAATGGAGGTTTCCATAATCATCCATCATCCCTTCCTTTCTCTAAACATTTCACATATTACCAAGATGGCCCTCCTCTGGCACGTTGTTTATATTGTATCATCCCTCTTCTTCAGCTTCAATGTTAATACAATTCCTTGTGTTGCTCATAAAATGAACGTCATTGATCAATGTTGGCGAGGTGACGTCCATTGGAGGAGAAACAGACTGCAACTTGCCAAGTGTTCAGTTGGGTTTGCAGGGAAGATGACGAACAACATTGGAGAAGGTGTGGTGCTTTACAAAGTCACGGATCCCAGCGACAGCCCATTGAACCCCAGACCGGGGACTTTGAGATACGGAGCCACTATGATCAAAGAGAAAGTGTGGATCACTTTCAAAAGGAACATGAACATCGTACTTCAAAAACCCCTCCTCGTAAGTAGTTTCACCGCGATCGATGGTCGTGGGGTTGAGGTTCACATTACAGGCACTGGTTGCATCTTAATTCACAAGGTAAGTCTACATATATATATATAAAGCTTTACCTTGGAACTTCCTTACACTGTTACATGAACGTATGCAGGCAACTGATATAATCATCCATGGCCTGAGGATTCACCATTGCACAGCGCAGGGGCCTACATCAGTGATGGGAACAGGGGGAAGTATAATACCACTGGGTCAAATGGATGGTGATGCTATTAGGTTGGTGACTGCAACCAAGGTGTGGATAGACCACAACACACTTTATTCATGCCAAGATGGTCTTTTGGATGTCACCCGTGGCTCTACCGATGTTACTGTATCAAACAATTGGTTTAAGAATCAGAACAAAGTTATGCTTCTTGGGCACGACGATGGGTACCTGAGGGACAAGGACATGAAGGTTACAGTTGTGTTCAATCATTTTGGTCCTCAGTGCAACCAAAGAATGCCCAGGTGATGTGATTATCACCCCCTACCCTCACCAGTCACCATTTCTGTTGTAGCAGAAAACAGTAAAACCTTATTATTCTCTTCGCTAGTCTTCAATAGTGATATGTAGTTCTCATTGATGCTAATGAAAACTATAAACAACCTACAGGGTCCGCCATGGTTATGCTCATGTCGCCAACAACCTGTACCAAGGGTGGCAACAGTACGCAATTGGAGGAAGCATGAATCCCAGTATTAAGAGTACAGCCAATTACTTCATCGCACCAAAAGCAGGAAAGAAAGAGGTAAATTTTGCAAGATCACCACATTTCTTCCATTTGGTTATGGTATTACATGTTGAAGTTTTGTCCAGAATGTAATAACTGAGAAAATTACTCAACAGGTGACATGGAGAAAAGGCGTCAATGGGAATGACAGGCCCTGGAACTTTTATTCCGTAGGGGATTTCTTTGAAAATGGAGCTTCATTTATCCAGACTGGTATTGGAAATGCTAAACCCAACTATAATGATCAACAAAGGTTCAAGGTTGCAGATGCCAAAGCCGTTAGGTCACTGACAAGCTCCGCAGGTGCTTTAAAATGCTCTAGAACGTTGACATGTTAAATCAAAAGACCAGGCAAAGAGCTGCTGATCCCATCTGATCCCAACCAGAGTTTTCGTATTATGTCCTAGCATCTACAAAATTATTCAAATTTCTCTATTAATGCTGTATCAAACTGACTAGCTCAGCTGTATGGGCAAAAGGAAACTGTCTTAGAAATAAACACACGGCATTTATCCATTAAGGAAAAAGATTGTACTATGAAATTGTTTCAGTGCGTAATTATACAAATTACAACGTCTAGTCTTCATCATCATCATCAGAACTTGCATATGCTAAACCTAGTAACGTTTTAACAGGATTTCCATGTTCGATTTTGTCTTCGGCTGATTTATCCTTCTTGGTTTCCTCGTCACCTTGATCTGAATTTGATAGAATAGGTTCCTTCTTCTCATGATCAGTCTGCAACCTAGAATATGCTGGGGAATGATCACTTGAAGTCGGGGATGAGTGATTCCCGTCACTTGGGTTTAATACTCTAGGCCTTTTAGGTTTAACTTCCACCACCTTCTTCAGCAGATCTTGCTGTCTGTAATCCCGGTAATTTCAGGCATAAGTTTAGAGCGGGCCAATGCATAATCAATAATTAGAATCTAGAATATTAATAAGCCATAAGAGCTAATGCTTTAGGAATACCTAATCCCACTCTTTGGCTTTGGCTCAACACGAAGCGGCAATGGAACTGAAGGAGGTGAAGAATCTGCCAAACTTGCAGCTTTGTGTTTTTAGGTTAAGGGCAAATGAGATAATGAGATAGCAAAGAGATGTTAAAGAACATTATTGCAATTATTTAAGGAGTGGCTACAGGGGACAAACTTAAATATAGAACCCAATATGGTGGCCGCCTAGATGGCATAGAAGGTCCTCAATCAATCATTTGAATATTGCAGAATTTACCCTTAATTCAAAGAGCAAAAAAGTAAGCAAAATTTTGCCATTCTATTTTGCATTCCTATCTTCTGTAGACAAACGGAAAAAAAAAAAACACACTATAGCAAATTGATAGAAAAATGAGGAGTGGAAGAAATCTCTCATCTCCATGTCAGAACTACCAGATCCACAAACAACAAATTACAATCTTTGTTGATGCAAATGCAATGAAATGCAAAAGCAATATCTTCACAACAAATTCACAGACATACTAAAGATGGCAGAGCCAACTTAATATACTTGAAATCAAAATGATGTTGCTTCTGAAAAGCTATCAATAGATTCATGAAAAGGATATTTTAAATGCAGCAAAAGCCCGTTTTTCTGTGCGCCGAAGGAGGCGCTCCGCATCCTCTTCAGCTTCCATCTGCTCCTTTAGATAAAGCAAGTCATCGCTGTCCAAAGCTGCAAACACAAAGCTCAAGATACGGATATAGGTAAAAGAGAATAATTTGCACAGTATTCACAAATATAAACAAACACACACAGAGAGCAAGTCAAGGAGGTACCGCCTCGGCCATGAAGGTAACCTCCACGTTCTCCGGCAACCTCTTGCATCTGAATGCATCAACCACCCAGTGGGAGGCAACCAGATCCCTGCCGGGCCATGTTATCAGAAAACTATACTCAAGATTTCACATAATATAGGAAAGAAGAATAGAGAAGGGGGCACAATTCCAATAAAGAAAGCTTATTCACAATGAAATGCAGTGTCAAACTATAATGCATAAAAAGAAATCATGAATTGGCAATGATGTTGATGAACAAACAAAAGCAAGCTGGTTTAAATCCAAATGTCACCGAGCAATATGTCAATTATGTAATACTAGCCAATTACAAAATTTTTTAAAAAAATATGTAATACTAGCCAATTCTTGTAACACCGGAGACCAAAAAGCAAACTCCATGTCGTCAAATATCTACAATAGAAGGGCAATAACCAACGTGATCTGTTCAGTCAAAAGAACAGCAAATGTAGAGATATGATGTAGGAAAGCAGAGTAAAGACAATCAGCAAAAGAATTTCAAATACCATAGGCAATATGTTTATACTAAACTGTTTAGTTGGCTGTGTGAATTTTGGATCACAACTACGCATTTTCCACTTAAAAAGCAACGAGTAAAAAACAAAAAGATTCTTTTGCTGTTAAGTTGCCATAGAAATGGTTCCCCTTGTGATTTGTACTTCAAAGAATGGCTCAGCCACATGACTAATACTTACAGAGTCCAGCAAGTGATTAGATGCCCAAGTTAGACACTATGACGAAGAGAATCATTGAAGAAGAACGCCCATTTGCGGGGACTCTTGTGTTTCTAACATGTTACTAATGATTTATGAAGCAGATATTAATGTACCTTCGTGTTTGAGTTATAACGCGGTCGAATTTGAAAAATCATATAACAAAGTAATGTACTGAAAAATAAAAAGGGCTAGACAGAGAGGACTTTTTCATAAAAGAAAGTTAAATGAAAGATACAAAGGAGCAAATAGAACGGCTAACCTTAGCAACCATGCGCTGAAAGGTGACATCTTCGTCATCAATTCTATCTTTCCCTTTACCCCATTTCTTATCTGCAACCAAGGAGAAGCAGTAAGATTGCTTCTTTTTTTTCCCCTAAAAATAAAAAGAGGAAACGAAATTCCCTATTGAGAGTGAAGAAGAATAACACCTTTAGGATCAGAGAGATTGGTATATTCACGAACTTCTCTTCCTGCCATTTGCTCTTCCTAATTAAATATCAAAACTTTTACTCTTGAATGCACAAATTTCTGTCGAGCTAGCTAGGGCTTTCTTCCTATCTTTCTTTCTAAACCCTCCAATACTCTGCCCTACTTCGCTCCAACTAGTCTCTAGCGATTTAGAAAGAAGAAACACAAGATCCAACTCAAAAAAGATTCCAGCTTTCTCTAATTTACTGACAAATTCTATGTTTTTCACTCTCAAGGACGCGAAGGTGTTGCAGTGAGGCAATTCTTAGGGCTATTATCGGGAATGTTCGGACGTAGGTTAATTAATGGAATGAAACGAAATATGTGATTTATATTTTTATTTATATATGATTATATAAAAATAATTAAAGAATAATTTTTATATATTTTTATATTTATTATTATTAAAATTTTATTTATTTTATTTTAATTACATATAATTTATTTTTATTAAAATAAATTATTATTATTAATTATTTAATAAATTTTATTATATTAAATTTTATTCTATTTCATTTAATATATTAATTATATTTAATATAATATTGTGACTTGATCACGATTGGAGTTACGATAAATTATTAAGAATATATTAAATAGTATATATTTATTAATTTATGTTATATTCTAAACTTTCAAATTAAAGATTTTTTATTTTCATTATTTATAATAAATGTTTCCAATTAAAGATTAATAACCTATTCAAGTAATAGATAAATTTAATATATAATTATCAACACTTATTTGAAATCTAAGATTTGAGTTAAATGTAGATCTACTCATGTTAATAAAAAATTAATATAAATTAAGAAATTGAATCAAACGAAAATTTATACTAAAAATTAATTTAAAAAAAATTCCACTTTCATAAAAAAATTCCAATTAATTATTTTTAAATTATGCTCTTACATTAAATTATAAATTGATAAGTAATAATATTTTTTATATCTCAAATATTTTATTTTTTTATTGTTGTTGTTATTAACGACATTAAAATAATCAATCACCACTTTAAAATAATACATTAACACTTAAAAATAAGCAGAACTTAGATGTAGCAGTGATAGTTTGAGGTCGGATTAAATTATTTTTACGAAACTAAATATTTAAATTAAAATTTAGTTTGATAAAATTTATGTTTTAAATTAAATTTATTTTAAATTTTATAACTAATTGAATGCGAAAAAATTATAAACTTAACACGAACTTAAGTCCAACTTAAACTTATTTAACCTGTCTAATATTTCTCATATCCATCACAAGTATCTTATTATTATTATCATAAACATTCAGTTAAAGTTTCGCTAAGATGCAGGCTTTGAAAAAGTCTGATAATACGTAAATTTATCCCTAGTTAGTAAAATACTGTTCCGATATAACACAAGCATCTACCTTTCGTTTAGCAAGTTACAAAAGAAAAAGGAAATAGGATATGTATTTCTTAAAGACTTATATCTTATACATTACACAAGTTAGATGGTTTATAATTTGGAGAAATACAGTAAGAGAAGGAAAGATAGAAGATGGTTAGTACTTTCTTTTTTCTTTTAACTTCAGTTTTGTGTTCCTGGGTCATCTTCTTTGGGCTTATCACAGATAGGTCGTCTGGTGATCAATCTGATAGGGAAGCCATGGACTAAACGAGCCGAGGGGAAGAAGGACATCTTGTCTTCTTTAATCTGGACCCACCTAATCAATCAAATTCCAAGATTGATTCAATGTATGTTTCGTTATGTTATACTAATAATCTCAAGATCAAAGATCTATCTAATTAAGTTACTATCGTACTTGTATGTAGTAAGGAAGTAATGGAGAAACAGAGCAACTTGAAGGCGAGCCAACTCGGCTCCAGGACAGAACCTCGCACCTCCTCCGAACGGAGAATAGAATGAGCTACTCCTCCAGTTTCTCTTTTCCTTCCCACACAAAAATATAAAATCATATGAGATGTAATCATAAGATTAAAAAAAAGGGGTAATTTGTTTGAAACTAAGAAGTACAGATTCGGACGCGCGATGCGATACGGATAAAGAGACACGCTAACTTCTAAATTTTGGTAGATATGGATATATATATATATGTAATTTAAAATTAAGAAAAAATTTAAAATTCATAATATGCTATATATTGATTGATGTGTTTCAAAACCTCCAATATCTTGATAGTTCATATATATTTGATACTTTATAAACCCCTTTTAAAAAATATAAAATATATATTTCATTAAGTCGTGTCTGAACCGACAAAAATTATCTTTTAATTTCAACACTTACGAATACTTGCAGGTGTGTATCCAACACGTAAACACGGCTCTATTTTATCGCATCCTTGATACATAGGTTTGAAAGAGATGGCAATAGGTCTAACTTGCACAAGTTTGAGGTCAATTGAGCAGGTTTAGGTTGATCGAGTCTTTTGACATTTTAATTTTTAAAAAACTAAATTGAGCTCAAGCTTAAACTGAGCCTAGTGCCTCGATCAATGCCCGGCTTGACATATTATTATATCTACATAAAAACTTAATATATAATTTTAAATTCGACATAAACAATTTATTTTGAATCGTTAGAATATCACATATATCATTTAGGTTATTTTGTGTTTAAAATAGTTGAATTAAGTTTAAATAATAATTTAAATCAATTTATAATGTTAATAATTTTTAATTAATTTACAAGTCTTGTTAATTTTTTGTTTTAAAAATTTACAAAAAATTCAATAAAAATTTTTAAAATAAAAAATTATATAATTTTTGTATAATTTTTAAAGATTAAAAAAATTATAATATTTTAAATTACAGTCTTTTATCTCATAATACTTCTCTGAGTAAATATTTGAAAGGAAATTTTCATAAAAAGAACATTTCTAAAAAATATAATTTTTTGATAATTTTAGTTTCATAAAAAGATTTTTTCTATTAAAAATAGTTTTTTGATAATTTTAAAAATTAAAATATGTTACATTATTGTCTTTTACAGCAAGATAAATGTAAGGCAGGTACCTGGTTTTCTGGATCCAACCATCTCCATGGATCGAACGTGCGAGCCGCCTTGTACAAGCTTTGGTCCAGATGAACCGCCGACAAAAATGGAACCACAAAGCATCCTTTCGGAATTACAAAGTCTGCCACGTTTAAGACAACCACCAACCTTATAACTAATGTCACCTAAAATCAATGTACAAACCTATGTCTATGTACATTTTGCGTATTCATACCTTCATACACTACATCTTCCTTCGCTTCCCTCATTAACCAGATCGCAATGCCCCCAAGTCGAAGTGTTTCGTCAATAACCTACAAGTGAAACAAAAAGAGAGAGTTCTGATTATGTTAAGACGACTCGAGTGTGAAGATACTGCATCTTAATTATGATTCTGCAGATAAACTGACAGACTCACACACTGAGTGAACGACATTGTCTTGTAATCCTGCCAAGAAAGCATTTGGCCTTCTGTTGAATTACTCCTCAGACTATCATGTTCATCCTGTTTGATCATGTTCATACTTAATATTAAATAGGAATCATTAATGCGATGATATGGATCAAAGTTTTTGAGTGTGTACCAGGAGTTGTTGCAGTGCTTTAGGACATCGTGTGAGGAAGTAAATAGCAAAAAGCATTGTCTTAGCAGTTGTTTCGTTTCCAGCAAAAATAAGGTTGATGATGAAGTCTGCAACTGCATCATCAGGAAGATTTTCTTCTTCTAAAAGCCTTCCGAGGAGGCCATTACCAACTTCAGATGCTCCTTCTTGTCTGCGATTCTCTGTCGTCTTATTTATTTTGCTTATAATCTTCTCTCTTGCCTGTCAAAAGGTATATCAGAACACACCATTATACTACATAAAATCGACTCCAGCAATTTAACTTGGAGCAGAAGTGAAGATATAGACAGGAACCTTCATGGCTGTGCGGTACGCAAAGCCTGGCAAGTTGATTGGAACAGACAGACAACCATCAACGAAATCCGAGAATAATAAGGCCATCTCATTAACTTCTGACTCATTTGATACACCCAGAAGTTGATTGACCATGAGATTGATGGCTACCTGAAGATGAAGAAAAAAAATGTGGCTTGTTTAGATCGAGTAGGATGATGATTGTAAAGGTTATAGACCTGCGCAAACTTGCCTTTCTGCAAACATCTTGGAGAAAAACGACCTGATTTTTCTCAAAGTTGGTCAGTGTCTGAAGCATCACCAATTGAATATCCTCCAGGTAATGGAACTTGAGCTTATCTAATCGCATCATGTTGGAGGCAATTGCATGGAGTTTTCTTTGTTGATCTCCTTGGACTGTAATCACCCCATTTTTTCCAACCAAATCTCTAAAAGATTTCGGATAACTTGATTGAAAGAGTTTGCCTTCATTTTGCATAATGAATCGATTAAACGTGGGGTCAACTGATACCACAGCCCATTTTCCAAACAAACTGCAGGAGAATATCTTCCCAAACCTGTTAATCAGTATACCAATCATATAAGACAAGTAACAGTGTATATGCAGATAGATTAAACAAGCTTTTGCCTCTGATTAAAAAGGCTGAAGAGGGCTAATTAATGCGAAGGAGTTGTTACCTCTGAGCCTGTTGTTCAACAAATTGTGGGGGATGAGAACCTGCAACAGCATTGTACCAGCTGAAGCTATCACCAATCAGAGGCAATCCTCTTCTTCCAGGCGGCAGTTTACGCTTTCTAACACTCTCCTTACTTTTCCTTCTGCTCCACACATACGGTGCCAAAAAGATGACGAACAACAACATCACTAAAGTTGCCCATTTCGCTGTATCTTCTTCTCCGTTCTTACTGTACATGTCTGCCTTTCCCTGTATGTTGTGCTTGAGAGACTTACAGAGACCACGAGATGGAGTCACGTAACCTGCCAACCAACAAGAATAATCCTTCTGAACTTTTGTATAACTAAAGATCTTTTTATAGTTTTTAACTTCTAAACAACCAAAAAAGAGAGGAGGACCCTTCATTTGTTATGTTACATCAAGTGGATTAGACTATTAGCAGACACTAAACTCATTGACCTTTAACCAATTTTCTCTTTTTACCAGATACGTTAATGTTAATGGCTACAAAACACAGATTCTTCCTTTTACGTGCATTCAAAGCATTTGCAGCTCACTGAGTCACGTACTCAACTGCAAAAAAGCAGAGAGGCCAGGCGGTAAGAGTTACCTTCAAGTTGAAGAAATGCTCATCAAGTTGGCTCCGCAGAACTCATTAGTTTTGACTTTTGACCGAGCAATCTTTTATCACTTCCTTGCTCTTCGTACAGCTAGCAGAGGCATTTATATATTCAGATCAGACAGACACAGCACTCAATCACCTTACTTTACTGAACAGTTAGAACAAGTAAAAAGTCCATAGATAACTACACTTTGAAAGAGTTGAGAGCTCGAGACATCAACTCTTCTTCCAATATTCTTGACTTGCCATGATTATCACACCTAAAACACCTACATTCTTGACCACCACCATAGCTCCAAAACCTAATGTTTTACGCTGAGCGATCAAGAACAAGTAGCAGTTAAATCTATGGAACCAGTGACCAGGTCAAAGATGCAAGGACAGTTGAAGGGTTTGAAGGGTCCCTTCCTCTCCAAGAATCAAGGCCCTTATTTTCTGCCGCAGTACGGTACTATCACGTTCCCACACACAAACACCTATATATATATATATATATATAAACACGCGAAAAAGGAATGAATGAAAGTCGTATATTAGGTGTATAACATAGAATATATTACAATGCTGAGTTTACTTATAAGCTGTCGGCCAGCAAAAGCCAGCTAGGCTTGAATTCATCTCCAAGACAACTCACTATTGCTCCTGCAGCAGGCAATAGATTCTGCACGGTGTTTTTTATCTGTGCAGATAATGATATGTTTATGTCAACTTGTTCCAGATTTCTGCTTCTCCAGATTATACTTTTTATGTTTATGTCAACTTGTTCCAGATTTCTGCTTCTCCAGATTATACTTTTTCTTTCTTTTCATAAGCAATTGGATCTTGTTCCTGAAAGCTGAGGGTTAACTCTTATTTAAGATTGGTGCCGGCCGGAAGTAAATGTACTTGATTCTTTTTAGTTTGAAGAGCTTGAGATTGATAAGAGAATCTGATGAAAGATTAAAATAATTTTATCCTGACAAGTGAACATTTGACAATGCTGCTATTCCTTTGTATCCACAATTATGGGATGTTAGAACTCCGCAAAGATAGGGACATATCTGAATATTTTCATGTTCACATTGTTCACACAAACTTAGGCTCTAAGCCAAAATCCAAGAAATCTCTCTTAACTTTAACCACTTCTCCACAATTATAAGACATCTTGCACACTCCAGTCCAAATATTCATAAGAATTTAATAGTATAAGTGCTAAATTAGTTCTTAACTAATTTTAAATTATTTTAACTTGATTTGAGTCTAATTAATTTATTATAATTAATTGAGTTTAACAATAGTAACAATAACAATAAGCCGATAACAATCTTACTAAAGCGCGATGTCTGATGATGTCCAGTAATACGAAATCTTACCCTTAACTAATAGAGATATTGTTTTCATAACAAAATTGATTGAGTTTAAAAAAACTACTAAGTTTAACTTCAAAGTCAAGCTCAATTAAGTACAAATATCTAATTCAAATCCATTCAATTAAATTTAGTTAAGTTCATACCAAAGTAAATTTGGCTTGATTTAATATTCTAACTTGATATAAATGTAACTAATTTATTATAATTAATTGAAATTAAGAAATTAGTAAATATAAATTTAAACACAGTTTTAATTAAATACAATTGCTTGATTCAATTCATGTTAAATTAATTTTAAATTAAATTAGGCTAAAATGTCAATATTTTAATAATCGAACTAAAAGTTAAATGAGTAAGACAAAAAGTTTAAGGTTTAACTGATATTAGATACTCCCTCTATTTCATAATAAAAATCGTTTTAGAAACATTTTAATTATTCAAAATAAGTGTCATTGTTAACTTTGTATGCATCTTTATAACTTTTCTTCTAAAATTAACCTTTCATTTATCTCTCATCTTAATTATACAATCACAATTTCAAGGCAATTTCTCTCACATGCTAATTATTGCAAATTACCGAGGTGCATATTTAATAAGGGCATATCTATAATTTTATTAATTTTCTTAATAAACGTGTATTTTTCTAAAACGACTTTTATTATGAAACGGAGGAAGTATCAGCTATAAAATTGATTAAAAATTGAATAAAATTGAAGAATTTAAAATATAATTAAAAAAGATAGTCCTTACTTATTGAAGAATTTATAATTTAATTAAAAAATTATTAAATAAAAATTAATTAGTTTATTTTAATTTATAAAAATAAATTAATTTTATTAAACCAAAATGTTAAAAATCTAACCAAAAAGTTTAAGGATTCGAAGTTTTTACATAACCAATTCATTTGCAAATTGAAATAATACAAATGCTTACATAAAATTAGTCCATTGTGCACATATGTCATGGGCTTTATTTGTTAGCTAAAGTAAAAACCAGAAAGTTGAGTACCCCAGAATCTTCTTATCATAAGAAACGACATACACAGCATAAAAATCAACAAAAACACAAAACGGACCCAATCACTGCAAGACTCTGCAGAGGAAGAAGAAGAAGAAGGAGAAGGAATCTGCGGAAAATGACCTTAGCTCTCTCCGTTAACACATGGTCTGGCAGACTGGTAATTATTAGCCTTTCTTCTTCTTCTTTTCCCTCTCCGTAATTGTATGTAGTTTCAGAAAATGAGCACCGATAACGAAGTCCTCTGAAAATTTTCGTTTTTGGTTAGTTCTGAACATAGAAAACAATGGTTGTGTGAATGTTGTAACAGTTTTCGGAGGTACAAACCCATCAACGTCGACCCTTTAATGGGACAAATTGGGCTGTAAATTATAATGCTCGCCGACGAACTTGTAGTCGTCGTAGCTTTGAGGTCAAAGCTTGGTGTATCTTCAACCCCACCGACGAACCCATCATCAAAGAAGCTCTTAAGGTAGGCTCAAAGCCTCATTATGCTAAAGGGTATCCTAAAGTCGTCGCCTTTCTGAAAACTCTTTCCTCGTTTTTATTTGTTTCAGTAATTGGTGCTTTTCTATGTCTCCTTTAATGATGATGAAATTGGAACCTTAAAACCAAGTTTTCTGTGATACCATAACATTACTTGGTAAAAATTATGTAGTAACTGCCATATCTATATAGTGTTTGGACGAAACTCCTGTAATGTTGAATTTAAATTGCATGGTGAGACACTACGGCTTGACATTCCTAATTGGCTATACATTTCTTTACTTGTTTTGTTTAGGTTAATAGCTGCTGATGTGAAGTACTGCTAAGTAAAATAATTTTCATTGCAATCAATGAATTCTGCTTGCTATTTCCTTCTCGCATTCTTTGATTATAACTCTGCAAAATCTTTCATTGGTTACTTATTTTCGGTCATTTATAGTTGTGATTTTTTTTTTCTTAACCATATAATAGCAGCACATTGTTTGGAGCAATGACTGTTGTACTCCCTCTAGCATCTGCAAATCCAGATTAAACTATCTTGGCATCTTAACATGTTTTGTTTCAAGTAACATTTTACCTTTGTTTTCCATTTTAATGAAATTTGAAGCACCACAGATTACTCTAACACTACCCCTTAAATCGGTACTAATTTTTGAGAAGTACATGTGCAAGTTCAGCTCTTGAAGACTCAAGCTGGCTAATACACATACCAAAGTCACTTTTTATTTAGATCCTCTATCGTTTAGCTTGTTGGTAGGTTAGTTTGCGTTATTGCTTATCTTGTGATACTATTTGTCTAACTCCCTATGTACTTAGGTTTCACTATGTCGGATCTTTATTAGATAAGAGACAAAACGAAGCTAATAAGTGAAACTTTACGGAACCAAGTAATAATTGGGCCCAGAGATGCTCTTGTCTTGTGATGTTGCATAAGTGACTCCATTCATTGTTACAGTCAAGGACCTAGATAGTTGGTTGAATGATAATGACCACTATGGCAATGCCGCTTTAATTAATGCCTGTGTTGCAACGAGTTTCGCTCTTGGTTAATCCTAACTTCCTTTTTATGCAATTACTGTTGACACTTTTGTAGGGGGGAGACCATTAAGTACTTTTTGTTGGCTGCTGTTTAAAATTGGGAAACTGGCACATAAGTTACTGAGAAGAAATGGATTTTTGGTTGCCATACACTGTTAAATTGCAAAAATATGTTTTTCTTAGTAACTTTGAGTTATGTGATAAAAATCGTTTCATGATACATGAACTTTACTTGTCTTTGGTGAACTTTAGGAGGTGACCAGGATATGTTTTCTTGAACTTGATTACTGTGTTGTTCCAGTATTAACTTAAATGGTATTGCTTTGTTATTAGGAACCGGTTGCTTTCATGGGCGGGCTATTTGCGGGGCTTTTAAGGCTTGATTTGAACGAAGAGCCACTAAAGGAATGGCTTACGAGAACAGTGGAATCCTCTGGTGTAAACCAAGAAACTTATGCTGACGGGTCAAAGCCAGAAGGAGGAGGAGAAGAAGAAGAAGCCCCACAACAGATAGAGATAGAATGATTGTTAGATATACAAATAGCAAAAGGCCCTTCCGCCCCTTTTGAAAGTAAATTAAAGAAATGAATGATACTAAGCACTCAGAAATGAGATCTATCCCTGATAAGTTTATATTTATATTATGCTGTTTGATGAAAATAAAGATCCATAATTATACTACGACACGACGACTCTGTTTCTAACCCTTTGAAGCGCCGACTTGTCTCTGAAACTCCACTCTAAACGTATGAGAGAGAGAATAATAAAAAACTAAGCCTTTTTTCTCAGCTCTCAACAAACTTGCTAATCTAATGGCTACTACTGCTGTTACTGTTATTGGCATGGAAGAAGAAGAAGAAAGAGAGAGGTACAAAGAATTGGGGTCGTACAAAGTGAAGGTGAGGATACTGAAGGTAGATGAGGAATCGGCGGCAGAGGAGACAATGTTGTTGTGGGGAATTCAACAGCCAACTCTCTCCACACCCAACTCTTTCGTCTCCCAATCCTCTCTCCAACTCCAACTCGACGCTTGTGGCCACTCGCTCTCCATTCTTCAATCTCCTTCTTCCTTGGTAAAGACTTTGCTTTTGTTCATCGAACCTTCGCTCTTAACTTAATTGGATGAAAGACCGTCACTTTGATCTGAAATATACAATTTTCTCGAATACCCTTTTTCGCTGCAACTACAGAGTACGCCTGGAGTGACTGGTTCAGTGATGTGGGACAGTGGCGTTGTATTGGGCAAGTTTCTGGAGCATGCGGTCGATTCTAGGGTCCTTTCACTTCAGGGAAAGAAGGTTGTGGAGTTAGGTTCTGGCTGTGGATTAGTAGGGTAAATATAAACCACTACCCATCTCCATTGATTTCCTTCTACTCTCATCGTCTGATTATCCTAATATAGTGAAGCATTCTCTTGGTGTTAATATGAAATACTGCAATGTATTTGTGTTTATTGTCTTAACGAACATGCATCATTGGCTGTATCGAAAAGAAAAACGATTTTGCTTTTCTGTTAAGCATACTCAAGTCACATGCTTGTTTGTTCTTCAGCTGCATATCAGCTCTTTTGGGTGCTCAAGTGGTACTCACTGACCTGCCAGATAGATTGAGGCTTCTAAAGAAGAACATTGAAACCAATCTGAGACAAGTCAATCTGCGGGGCTATGCTGTTGCCAAGGAGCTTATATGGGGAGATAATCCTCATCAGGATTTAATTGAACCATTGCCTGACTATGGTAAGAGCTTCTTGGGCCTCCCTACCACACGACAGATACCATGAAGTATGTGGTTTTACTCTTTCAGATGGGTGATAGCCAAATTTTGCTTATCACGGAATACTTGTCTTGCTGAATGAAGAAGGATTAACTTTTCCTTGTTCATCTGTTGAACTATCTTGTTTCAGCAGATATGCTCTAGTGGACATTGCCACATAATGCTTAATGTTTCCGAAAACTGAGCTTTGATGCCATCCAATTTCAGAAATTGTAAAACTGACCGAATTAAAAGAATTACACTGACAATTTTAGAAATCCAAAAGACAATTATTTGTTTGAGTAGGAATTACTTTCTTACTCTTAACATCGGCTTACATTTTCACCAGTTACATGCAGGTGATGATTCTTGAAAGCCATATGTGATGTATTTTCAGATTTAATCCTTTTCCATTGATGATTCCCAGAAAATTTTAGTTGATTTCCCTGTCTGCTGTTTCTTTTTCCCTCTCTTTATTACGCAAATGAATAAAAAACACAAATTTCTTTGGCGTTACTTCTGTAGCATTCTTGTTTACATCAGTCCAATGGTTATCCAGATTGGTCTACTATGGAGTTAGCTTGGTCACTGCACGATTCTCGTCCAGTGACAAAGGCTTGTGCTTGTTTGGTAGTGTTGATCATCTTATTTTGTTTTGTTTTTCCAGTGCTTGGCTCGGATGTGATCTACAGTGAAGCAGCAGTGGGTGATTTGTTAGACACATTAATGCAACTCTGTGGAACCCAAACAACAATATTTTTGGCCGGGGAACTTCGAAACGGTGAGAATCTCTCTCTTTTCAAATATTGGTTTTTGAATTCGTAACACTTCTTGCTGTACCAGATACCATCCTTGAATACTTTTTGGATGCTGCAATGCGGGACTTTGTGATTGGTCGTGTGGAGCAGGCGGCGTGGCATCCTGATTATCGTAGTAATAGAGTTGTGTTGTATGTTTTGGTAAAGAAGTGAAACAGGTCTCCATTCATAACAATGTCTGTACAGTTCCATGGTGAGTTCTAGACAAGAAGATGAATGCAGCATGACAGCCCTCAGCCCTCAGCTGGATTTCTAGCATCATCTATTAGGGGTCATGCCTTTTCTTTGTTTTGATCTATTCCTATGCAGTAAAGGGACGTTTTTGGTTTAAGAATTTAAGAGATTGTCATTTGAGAAGGTACTATTGTGGTTTTATTAGGTTCCTTGGATACCTGGGGACAACGTAGGAAATACTTGCAACATCTATAAATAGGATAGGACATATATACAAGTTTACTTAAAGTTTTGAACTTTGCTGTCCAGAATCTCCATGGAAGCATTACTAAACCTAACTATACAAAATTATCATCTTTTTTGTTAAAAATAAAATAAAAGAAGAAAATATTCAAATAAAACTATGTCGTTTCAACGCATGGAAGCACATACATGGATAGATTGGGCCTCGTGTAGATAGATTGGGCAAAAGTTTCTTCCCTTACCCAATTTAAAGTCCGTTCTTTTAATGGAGAAACACAGAGCAAAAACGAGCTCTGCATTGCAGACGCTGCATAATATCCGTCCTTTCCCTTTCTACGTTGAAGCAACTTCCATCTAAATCCCTGGAGACTCTTTTTGGTGTGGGAGGAGGAGGAAGAGACAGGTATGTGGTTTTTGTTGTTCGTATTTGATTCAGTTATTTCCAAGTTGCTTTCTTTTGTTATGTTCTTGTTCATATCTTAAGCCAACTTTTGTCTATATATAATCACAAGTTCAAATAAGATGGGCTTGGCAAAAGATGCTACTTTTAAACTTTTTAACTCATAAAACTATTCTGGGATGGCTTTGTTACTAATACTTTCCTTCTTTTGATGTTGAATGAATCCCCTAATGAGCATGATGTTGCTGTCTGTAGAAAATGAAGTCCTGGTGACCACAAAATGATCTTGTTATTTGCTTTCTGTGGAGAAACATCCTTTTCTAAGGAATGATCTTTCAGTGTAATTCAAACTTTTATTTCTCTGTTAACTAATTGGTTCGTTGGGTCGAACCATGTCGATGAATTGCTTGTTTGATTATCTGGTCTGCATATGGATCACGGGTTTAATACTAATATCTCTTTTAATATATGAAGAATAAAGTCTAGAGCTTTCACTTCTAAATATTAAGCTCAACTCAATTAAACGTTAAATCAGAATCATTATGATATAGTGTCGTAATGCATGGTGTAGGTGAAGTGCACAACATGGATATCGGAGAAGACTCCATTGAACAAGCGGCTGCAGTGCGCAGAGAGAGGCTCGGAGCTCTTAAAGCTGCTCAGCAACTGCTGGACACCCCAGACGATGGTTCTGCTCAATCTGAACCTAAGACAGATATTGAGCCCGAAAATGGAAAGGAAAAGTTAGTGTAACCCTCCTCTTTTCTTTCACCATAGTCCTTTTAGCATTTACCCTTTTCAAGTGTTTTTGTAATTGAACCAGTAGAATCCCTGATTTAGCTTGCACGAAACTAGGAGTTGAACCTTCAAAAGAGATTTAATTAACTTTAGTTTCAAAATTAGATTTAATACCTTGCGATTGCAAGGACTAATTTCATAGAATCATTCGGTATGAATATTAAATCAAGTTCTTGTTTAAGGAAAGTAAAATAAAGATTCACACTTATCGGCCTGTATGAAATAATCTTGTAGTGAAGGCATGAAATTATAGTCAGTGCCTTTGAGATATTTTTTCAACCCCCTGTAATACCAGTATGTGATTTTGCATATGGGACTACTACCATTGGCTTTCGGACCTGATTGTTTAAGGTTAGGAAGAGTACATTTTTTTTGAAGCTTTTCTTCCAATTAGTTAACTACATATGGTTCTAGAGGTTAATATGAGGCCAGAAGAAGAGTTTGTATCAAATGCAAGCCGATGAGTGAAGATAAGTCCATCAGATCATCGCCGTAAATATTGCTGACAACATTTTTGACTCTTTAATCTTCATGGGGTTAAAATCATTTGTTAAAGATGTTTCATGTGATATGGTCCAAGGGCCATTTAGCATGAGTTTTAAAGCTGATAAACACACTGTTAATTATTCTCACGTCTTGCTTTCTTCCATGGAGCAGCCATAATAGAGCTTTCAACAAGATTTTAGAGGCTGCAGGTTTAAAACCTCCTATTTAGACAATGTCAGAAAAGGGAAGAAATGTCATTGATCCATGTTTTAATTGCTTTGATGTCGTAAATGCTTCTGTTTAGTGAGCATGGCTTGAATGTCGGTGATGTTTATGCTAACATGGCTAATTTGCAATCCCCCTTCTTTCAATCTCCTTTTCAGCAATCCCAGCATGAAATTTAGGAACTATGTTCCTCAAGACAAGGAGCTTCACGAGGGTAAAATAGCTCCACCAGTGCTGCCAAAGTTTGAGGAACCTGTTGCCATTGAACCTCTACCATTAGAGAAGAAAGAGGTACATAGTTGCCCCCAAACAGCGCCTTCACTTAGCAATATATCAGTAGTTTATGTTCTTTAGTTTGTGCAAGTCTTGGTCTCCCTGGGGACATTGTTGTGCTTTATTGCTGATTTTGGGTATAAATTTAGGATCCATTTCTAGATATTGCTGCAAAGAAACCAAACTGGGACCTGCGGAGGGACGTGCAGAAGAAGCTTGATAAACTTGAAAGGCGCACACAGAAAGCCATATATAAACTTAGGGGTGAGAGACAATAACTTCTATATTTTGTCTATTCCCAATATGAACATGGTGCGTATGGCTCTCATATGGAATTATGAAACGTTTGCATGTGGAGCTGGTTAATGCTTTCAGAAATTGGATACTTCTTTCACTGTACAATTTCCATTTGGCGTGAACCTGTGTGAAGTTATTCATAGGACTTGTGTCCTTTCTGCTTCTTTTTCTGCAATTTTATTGGAATGTTTCCCCTTGCAAGCCAATTCTCTTTGGTTGCTTCTCTGCTCGGTGTTCATCATTCATAATTGATGACAACTCACCTTACAAGGTGATGGGTATTTCTTGAAAATATACTCTTACCCAATTGATGAACTATGATCGTTTATGGAACTATTTATTGCCGCAGAAGAACAAGAAAAAGAAAAGCTATTGGCTGGAGATGAGGGTGATGTTGAAGAATAATGGTGTATACTTATGTGGAGGATTGGGACCGCCTTCATTTATAACTGAAGCACAGATTTGGAGTTTCAGACCTCGTACTTGCATGGCCTATTTGCATCATCATTTTGGATAGCAACACACTGGTGGACTTCTGGGAACTGCAAAATACCTCCCATTCCTCATTTAGTCATAAAACTAAAATGTTATGTAGAACTATAATTCTGATATTATAGTTGCACACATCTGGGTTTTCAAATCCAAACTCTAATGAAGATATGGTTACCATCACAGTTGTTAAAAGCACTCATTGACATCATTTGGTCATAATAGAGTAAACTATGAAAGCGCCTCTTATTGCTGTAACCAACTTTACCACACAGGCTTATCAGTTTAGAAAACTTCACTCATTCAACTTTACTCACTGGAGAGATAAAGTACAATTATTCTTTCTTTGGTTGAGAAAACCTAGCAGTGACATGCAGAGCTGTGACATAGGGTAAGTTTCCAATCTTTTAGATGTTTTAGAAGAATTGTAGTTGAAGGAAGAAGCTGAAAAGTGTATTTGGACACACATTTGAAGAATGACCAGCCTATCTTCAATCACCTTAGAGTTTATTGGAATTGGATTGTGCCCTAGTTCCAACAAGGGTCCACTGGAGGAAGCTGATATTCATCAGGCTTCAAAGCCAAAGCAAAATCTGGCAAAGTTGGTGCTGTCTCCATGATTCTATTAAACACAATGAGAAGTAGCAAGTTACTTGCATGTCAATCTTCCATCCAAAGTTGTCAAGAAGTCATCTTCCTGTAAATCCACCTTAGAGAAGTTTTACTTACTTTTCATAAGAGTAGAGATCACGGTTTATCCGCACCTTGCTCGAAGTATCTTTCGGTATTTTCTCAGACAGATACTTCATAGTTCCCCAAAGTTGTGCATTCCTGTGTCAATAACACAAACAATGAAGTGACTACTTAAGCTCAACAGACTGGATTATATCTGCAAAGACTTGAATCAAATCAGTAGCATTTGTCTGAACAGTACGAAAAAAGACACTGGTTTTGGAAACGACATTCAGATTAGAAACAATACTCTTGCTTATGATTACGTTACAATGTCTAAAACATTTTGGCTCGTCTGGTAATCATTTTCCAGAAAGGAAAGTGCATAGGAATAAACTCAAAGCCAACAGTTACAGTCCAATGGTCGAACTCATCAATTGAAATGAACAATAATATCAATTTGATCATATTGAAGCACCTAAACTCATATTTTACGGAGAAGAGTAAAAGGATTATGACAAACAGAGATAGAAGAAAACTGCTTCAATTTGAAGCAGCAATAATTGGTTCTGCAATAAGAACTTAAATTCAAAATGAACCAACTGCAGAACCTAGCAATGCACTAAAGGCTTCAAGTTCAACAGGTGAAGGGTAATGAGTATATCTCATACGTATGCAGTCCACTTATGATAAAAGACATCAATTAAAGATCCTAAGCAGAAGAGTCCTTGGCAGACTACCTTGATAAAGGGGATGCAACATTGAATGCCTCACATGCCCTTTTACTTTCTTTAAAGTATTCATCCGCAGCCTGCAAGGCAGCTACAGCCATCCCATGAGATTTCTCGGTATTTCCCTCGTCAAGGATCAAACCATGGTAATAATATGCTGCAGCCTGGTTAGTCAAAAGAGAATCAACAAAATGGATATTCTGCTAAACTTGTTTAAACAGAAAAAAACACATTTAAACCTAAACAAAACCATCTCTGATCTGTTGATTCAATACCCTTGTTGTATAAAGAGATCATAACTAATATGCTCAAATGATTTGTGCTGGAAAGCCAGTTAATAGCTGAAATTTCTTGCAAAATAAAGACATTGATAAAGAACAAATAGTCATTTTGAAGATCTCATGGTCTGAAAGCAAGATAAACCTAAAGAACACATTGTACGTGTAAATACTTTAATTTGTCAAACCATTAATGCTAGAATTGCAAAAAATTTGCATAAAACTATCCTATTTTTATTCAACATCCAAGGGAATCAAGTCACATTCTCAAGTTATGGTCTCTCTTTCTGAATATTTGGGCTTGTAGTCCTTCCATCATTCTAACAGGTTTGGTGAAATCTGAGTCACCACAGGTTTTGCCTCATGTCAGCAGAAAAAAATGGAGCATACAGATGAGGTGATAATCTAACAAAATGAAAAATACAAAGAAAACAAGCCAGCAATTCTATGATACCTTTGCTTCCACAGACTTCCACTTTATAAAAAGTCGATGTTTCTCACCCCAACCATTTGACAGCGGAAAATTCATGATGTTATCTTGAGCCTGTCAAGTAAACAGAAAGTAATACATATCTCAGGAGCATTAAAAAAAAAAAGGTAATGGATGACACAGTGTGCTCATTCCTGATAGAATAGAGGAACTAGAAATAACTACAAAGTTCTTGGGGTTTATGAAGAGGGAGGAAACATTGCCAAGTGACTTCTACTGAACGACTTTCGTAAGTTCCTATACTGTCCTAAAACAAAACATTTGCCAGCTTCACAGGAGCACTGGAGAGATGCATGTACATAGAATCACAATTCATAAAATTTCAGGTTCTTCGTCCTTACGATAGGATAGATTTCCAACCTTATCCCCATAGCTAACCCCATGTACTATATTATTCAGCTATTATATAGTAAGTAATGAGGACTGAAAAATCATATGACTCGAAAATTTTCAAGGGAAAAGATAAATGGAGAGAAAATAAAACTGATTTCAAATGCAAGATAAAGCCTTTTCCTTGTGCCAAATCTCAAACTTTGAAGAACCATCACAGCCACTATCACAAACCTTAAAGACTATTGCTGGATAAGTAGAACTGACAGAACATTATGAATTTAACATCACCATACCTGCTGCCAATACTTTACCATCTCACATGCAAGCCTCCGCTTCACAGCAAGAGTGGCTTTCGCACTATCAATTGCCATCCCAAGTTGGATATCAACACCCTACATGATCAAACAAGAAAGCAAAAGACACCATTAATGTGACAGCACCAAAGTAAAACGTACTAACAGGAATTGCTTGCGAGCCGACAAAAATGCTGCATATGTTTCAGTTGCACATCTTCGGTGATCCATCAGATGTAATAAGATATAGATAGCATCCAGAGATCAAGTACCTGGCCCAATGCTTGCAAGCAAAGTGCTCGAAGAACCCCTTCTGCCAGGTCTACTGGCAAGTCTCTCCTAAAACAAAAAGGTGTACAAATCAGTAAAGATTAGTAATAATGATCATTCTATAAAACTATTGGCAGTTCAATTTGCATAAGCTTTTCATCTTTCGAAACCTTAGTGCAGCAGGCAGATGTGGGATCACATGTCGAACTGCACAATCCAGGTATCCTGCAGCCTTTAGAAAGATTTCTACTGCTGCTCGCCTACTCTCTACATAGAAAGGAAAAGTGACTTACTGAAAATCCGTTCATTATATAAAAGCACCCATGCAAACCACAGAAAACAAGATGGCGTGAAGTTAGAAGCAAGAAGACCAACTAATACCATACAACTTACAGATGTATAATTCAACAAAATAACTACCTTCTGATAGTTTTGGCTGATAACCATCAGCAGAGGTCCTTGGAAGAAGTAACAAGTTGGCCTGTGATAGTGATAGCATTGCCATCAGATGCAAAACTGAAAGCACTTCATACCATGCATTAGACATCGCAGTTTCCTGAAAAGTTTGAATTTGTATAAAAAATGAAATCAGTTTAAGCAGAAGAATTTAAATTATGACCCCAAATTCATAAATCCTATCTACAGAAACTATATGATTAAAGTATTGTTATCTCACCTCCGCATCATCTTCTTGGTTTACCCATACGAATTGCACTTTGTGCTGTAGATGGCTCCCATCTTTTACTAAACCCAAAAGAACAGGCAAGTAATCATTAAGAGCCTGAAGAAGATCTGCTAATGTTGAACCTCCTGCAGACAATCAAGTGAATGACAAACGGAAGACTGCTTAATTACACAGATCCAAAGAAACATGATGATGCGATCTCTTACCATGTTGTGTAGCATTTTTTCTCTTAGCTCTTGTGACTGTTGGTCCTTCTTGGCCAGCCATAACTACAATACGAGTTCTTAGAGCAGATAGACGCTCCACTAAATTCTTGGACAACTGGGCACCAAGTGACTGAGAAAAATCAACAGGCTTAGGTATCCGAAAGCCAGGTACATAAACGGAAACTTCTCCTATGTTCCATGGTCTCCTCCGATTTCCACCAGAATCATTCGGTCTAGACACAAGGCACCCCATACCTTACAGTTTACTGAGTATAATGAACCAAGCACCAGAAACTAAATGAGAATCAAAATTATCAGTTCAAAATCAGAGTACAGATTATCTTTATCACAAAAAAAAACACATATGGTGAAGTACAAGTGACATGGGCAGCAAATGAAAGGCAAATGGAGGAATTAACAGTAAAGGTATAGATAAATTGGACCAACCAACAAAGTACAAGTTGCAGGTCAATCACGAGCAATGTGCAAAGAAGTATCTAAAGGCTTTTGGAGTAGAACGTCCACATTATCTATAATTAATCTCAACAGTGGCAATATTTCTCTACTCTCTTCCAAAACATTGACTAAACAAAAGTAAAGAGATTGATGATCTCACCTATAGTCCCTTATCAGAAGGTCGACTGATGGAACAACACTTAAATAAATTTCTGATAATAATACAGGTAAAAGACTCAATAGTTGAAAGAGAGAGAAAAGAACTAGTTAAGAAAAGGAAGAGAATCACAAGCAAAGCATGAGTCTTGGCACTCTAATCTTTTCAACTCTGAAAAACGTAAACTCAAGAAAGTGTTGCAAGAATTGACAACAAAAAGATAAAATAGGTAAAACCCAGAATGCTTTCCCAGCCGCACATTAAAGTTCAAGGACAATGTGAAGAAAACAATTGAATTTTGGGAGGAAAACAGGAGGAGGAGGAGAAGAAGAAGAGTCCAATTTTGCATAACAGATTGAGAGTAAAGCATGTCCAATTTGGCCCTTGAGTTAAAGCAAGCAACGTCAGAAGAAAAGCAAAGGTCATTGGCTTACTTGATCTTTTCCATTTCTGTTATACAATTACAAGTAGACTTCCTCTCACTTCACAATACTTGAGAGTTGATAATTATAAAACTTGAAAAGAAGACTGAGAATAAGAAAAACAAAAGCCGGCAAGCAACGTAAGCTTCAGCTGTCATCCTAAGTTTTGGTCCTAAGCAACCAAACACACAGACGTACGTTTAACTTTTGATTCAAAAGAAAGGGAATTAGTACGATGTCTCCGACAGAAAACAATTTTAAATACACAAACCAGTGTGCTCCAACTCTTACCATCAGCGTCAAAAACAGCTTTTTGTATGTGGAGAAGCAGAAAAAGAACCGAAATTGAAGCAGATAATAGATTCTAGTACACAGTTACGAAAAGGGAAATGGAGATTTTGTTGAATCCTCGATCAAGAACTGGTCTTTGATGCGGGTTTAAATCGAGAAAGGCTTTTATGGAAATTTCGATTGGAAGAGAGCGAGTAGACATTAAAGAAAAAATAATGATTTGCAAGTTAAAAAGCAGTTCTTGTTTTGCTTTTAATAATAACTATTATACAACCAAAACCCCACGATAATCATAAATAAGAGCAGAGCAGGAGTTCAATTGGCGCCCAACTTACCCCAAACTGTTTAACTTTTCCTTTTTCTTTCCTTCGAATACCTCTGAAGAGCACCATCTTATTAATACTAATCTGTCTTTGTCAGAGTCTCGTCTCTTCCTCTTCCTCCTGTCCGTATCATTGTCCTTGGAACCTTTTCTACACACCTACTCAGCTTTACTTTTTTCCCACGTCTTCTTCGTCGAGGTTAATCTTGCACATTGTGATGTTTTAGTTCGAGCAAAATTTGTTAGAATATCACATGCTCTTCTTTTCCATATCTGGATCTGGGTTGATTCAAACTTTTACATTTCCGGATCTGGGAATATCCTTCAATACTTCCTATGGTCAAGACCAATCAAAAGTGGGAGATATTTTGGTTAAAAATTCAATCTTTACCATTCTTACTCCACACCCATCCTTTGGTTAACCATGCTTTTGTGCACGTATATGTAATCATCATCAAAAGTCGAAACTTTTGACATGGGTATTACTAATTCAAGCTCAGTTGATTATTGGTTTTGTTCAGTAAGCAACTGAAGACTTTTTGGCTTTAATTTTCTAATCGACATTGACTTGGCGGGCATGAGTAAATGACAAAACAAAAAAGGAAGTAAAAAGCTACAATTACCGCTGATTCCTTCTTTCTTATTACCAAACGTTATTTCTGTTTCTATCATACACTTTCCAGAGCAAAAAATCCAATGAAGAGGACAGCATATAGGAACACAGATGAGGAGAGTAGACACTCGGGTCTGAGCTAAGAACGAGTTATGCAGAGACATGTGTCGGGCGACTATAAATGTGACATGACTGGGTGTGCAATTCCATGTCTCCGTATCCAATAATGTACTCATCCTCATTCTTTTCCACGATTTGACTCGTTTCTTGTCTAAAGATTTTTGTATCGAAAGATCGTTTCATGAATCCAAAGACAAAATAAAAACTTCGAAAAGAATGTCTGGTCATTAGTTGCGTGCATGTTATTTGAACCTTCACATCACTTCCACTTGGCGACATGACAATGGTCTACGACTTTTAGCAAGTAGCAATCAAACGCGTGTACCGAGTGAGCCTACTGACACATGGCATTGGATCATGCGCATACCCTCTTTGCCCTTCGAAAACAGTGAAAATGAAGTTTATATATATTGATTTGTCCAACCAAAGCCATTAAGATATTTGTAAGAATCGAAATGCCATTTGGGTGAGAAGTGAGAACCACAAGTATGTTATTTGGAAGATGCTTACTTTATTACTCATTCTGTTTAAATACAAAATAAAATAATTTATCCTAATTCTTAATTCATATTTTAATAAAGTAACTCTAAATATCATAAAAATAAACTTCCAGTGACTTAAACAAGTCTAAATGAGGATTTTTTGTATTGCTTATCAATGTGTGATCTGTATATCCTGCATATTTGGAATTTTTGATGGACATTCTTCTACTTATTCTTGCTTTATCAATACCTCTTCTTTTAATTGTAACCTTATAAACCTTCAAAAAATAATCAAGTACCTCGTGTGCATTCCCTAATGTGGCATATTCTTTAAAATTTCTCTTCTTCTCTACTTAATTAAGCTTTGTTTTAAAAATTTCAACTCTTTTTATATCTAAAGGGTATCAAGTATTGCCTCAGATTTCATTATAAAATTTTTATTTTCAATAGTAAGAGGCAATTTAATACTAATTATAACTCTTAGACAAGGACACATAAAAGACTGGATGGATGTGAGAACCAATTGAAAGTATAAGTTTGTGTGTCACCTTTGTGATATATGCCTTGAATTCTAGTGACTGGAACTTTAATAACATTAGGATTACGATAAAATATAATTTCAATAATCTTAGGATTACGATGAAATAGAATTTCAATGGCCTTGGGATTATGGTGAAGTAGAGTCTTGGTGATCTTAAGTGTATGCGAAATAGAATATCAATAACCTTAAGATTCTATAGTAATAAATTTCACTTTAATTAGAGTTCTTACATGTAACTCTATAATATACCTTGCTAAGATTTGTGTAAGGTCATAGCTTTAGACATACTTCTCCTTGTATCATCTTTTTAATAGTAAGAAAGAATCTATCTCTTTGCCCAAAAGTTATTGTGTCGTTTGCTTCCTTATTTTATATATATATATTGTTTCCATTTGTGCAACAATTGGCATTAGAGCTAAGGTTTGTTGTCAAGATGTCTCTACATAAGTTTGATATTGAGAAGTTCAATAGATCAAATGACTTTACTACGGAGTAGATGAAGATGAGAGCATATTCATTAGGGATGCATCATAGTGTTATAAAGAGACAAAAAACTATCAAAAAATTTAGGGGTGTCATAACAGGAATAAATTTTGTCAAAGGCACACATTACAATAATGTTGAGTCTAAGAAACAAGGTTATAAGAGAAGTGATTATTGAAACTATTGTTGTTTTGTTGTGAAGATAACTTGAAAGTAAGTATCAGAACATATCACTTATCAATCGTTCATACCAAAAGCAGCAGTTGTATACCTTGAGGAAGTCAAAAAGTACATAGGTGAAGATCACATGATAATTTTAATCAGATTATCTTGGAATTACAAGTTGTTGGGTTTACATTTGAGGAATATGATCAAAGCCATAATCACTTTATGTTCCTTGCCTAATTTATACAAAAATTTTATTGATACCATATTATATGGCGGAGATATTATTTATGTCAGTGATGTGAAGGCTGCTCTATAGTCCAAAAAATTATATAAAAAGGTCTCTAGCACATATGAATATGTATTATATATGAGTCTAGCTGTTAGTAGAGAAAGAAACAAGGAAAGAGATTCTGAAGCATGAGTAAATCACGATCTAGATCGAAGGCTAAAGATGTTCAATATTTTAAATGTAAAGTTAAAAGGCACTTTAGGAGAGATTGTCCACAGTGGAGGAATCGAAAAGTGAAAAAGAAAACAGATGAAAAAGTAAGTATTGTTATAATTCATGAGAGTTTTGATGAAAAGGATAAAAGAGGCCATGATGTTTTACCAGTGAGTAATTTTGATTCTACAAATCAATGGGTAAAAGAAACTAGCTCTACTTATCATATAGCTTTCAATAAGGATTAACTTTGTTCTTAAAGAATGGAACGATATTATCAGATTGGGTGATGATGGAGAGCATGGTATAAAAGGTAGTGGTTCAATACAAATCCACATGCATAATGTAATTGTTAGAACATTGGATGCTTGGTATATTCCTAAGCTTCAAAAGAATCCAATTTCTATGGATACCCTTGAAAGATAAGGGTATAAGTTTTTTGGTGATGATAGACAACTTAAAAAGATATGTTGATAATTACAAAAGGAAAATTAAAGCACATCGTCTATATGTTTTAATAGGAGCAGTAGTAATTGGATCGATGGTTGTATCTCAATCATTATGGAAGAAAGAAATAATGTAATATGACACATACAAATGAGTCATTATTGATTCGTTCTCAATAGCCATAAGATTGTGGTAAAGGCGGAAGGAGTGATGAACATGGTGAGCAAAAGATGATGAAACTTCACAAGGGGCGCTTATTAAAGGATGAAAAATATGAAAAGATAGATTTTTGTCAGCTTCATGTACTTAGTATATAGAATTTTGTAAGCTTCATGTACTTAGTATAAAATCTAGGGTAAACTTCAAAGATGTAGTGTTCGGGAAGCAACATATGTTGGGATAAACATAGGAAAAGGTTTTACTAAGTTCAATAATGAGCAGTACTAGTTCAAATGTGGTACTAGAACAGCTTGGAACAGATACTAAGGGGGCTGAAAATTCTAATTTAGGAGATAGAACAACATAAAAATACAAAATATGAAAAGCCATTAAGATATTTGTAAGAATCGAAATTTCATTTGGGTGAGAAGTGAGAACCACAAGTATGTTGTTTGGAATAAGCTTACTTTATTACTCATTCTGTTTAAATACAAAATAAAATAATTTATCCTAATTCTTAATTCATATTTTAATAAAGTAACTTTAAAAATCATAAAAATAAACTAACAAGAGACAGAAAATATAACTCCATCGACTTCCAGCGACTTAAACAAGTCTCAATGAGGATTTTTTGTATTGCTTATCAATGTGCGATCTGTATCTCCTGCATATTTGGAATTTTTTATGGACATTCTTGTACTTATTCTTGCTTTATCAATACCTCTTCTTTTAATTGTAACCTTATAAACCTTCAAAAAATAATCATGTACCTCAGGTGCAATCTCTAATGTGGCATATTCTTTAAAATTTCTCTTCTACTCTACTTAATTAAGCTTTGTTTTACAAATTTCAACTCTTTTTATATCTAAAGGGTATCAAGTATTGCCTCAGATTTCATTATAAAATTTTCATTTTCAATAGTAAGAGGCAATTTAATACTAATTATAACTCTTAGACAAGGACACATAAAAGACTGGATGGATGTGAGAACCAATTGAAAGTATAAGTTTGTGTATCACCTTTGTGATATATGCCTAGAATTCTAGTGACTGGAACTTTAATAACATTAGGATTACGATAAAATATAATTTCAATAATCTTATGGGTTGTTTGGTTCTACTTCTATTTTTCTGTTGTAGTTTTCAGTTTTCGTTTTCAGTTTTTTGTTTATATTTTTCTTTCAAATAAAAACAAAAACTTGTTTGATTGTTAATGTTAATGTAATTGTATTTTTATCACTGATAATAATTACATTTTAGATAAAAATTAAAAATAAATTATTTTTAATTAAATAAATTTATTTAATCTCTTATATAATATTTATTAACAAATTATTAATAAAA
>JANIJH010000224.1:4653561-4665074 GCA_024520975.1 Erythroxylum areolatum | reverse complement strand
TTGATAATAAATTTAAATTTATTAAATATATAAATATAATGTTGAATTAAATTATTCATAATTTTTATTAAAAATAATTAATTAAATAATATATTTAAATGATAGTGAATCAAATTATGAAAAAAAAAAGGAAATATAAACCACTTTTTATGATTTTCATAATTTTTGAAAATTGGAAGAAACCAAAACCAAAATCAAAAGCTGAAAACTCAAACAAACAAAATTTTTTACTAAATTTGAAAACAAAAACTAAAAACCAAAAATAAAAGAACAAACAACCCCTTAGGATTACGATGAAATAGAATTTCAATGACCTTAGGATTCTGGTGAAGTAGAGTCTTGTTGATCTTAAGTTTTTGTGAAATAGAATATCAATAACCTTAAGATTCTATAGTAATAAATTTCACTTTAGTTAAACTTCTTACATGTAACTCTATAATATACCTTGCTAAGATTTGTGTGAGGTCATAGCTTTTGTCATACTTCTCCTTGTATCACCTTTCTAATAGTAAGAAAGAATCTATCTCTTTGTCCAAAAGTTCTTGTGTCCTTTGCTTCCTTGTTTTTTTTTAATATATATGTTGTTTCTATTTGTGCAACAATTGGTATTAGAGCTAAGGTTTGTTGTCAAGATGTCTCTACGTAAATTTGATATTGAGAAGTTCAATAGATTAAATGACTTTACTATGTAGAAGTTGAAGATGTGAGCAGTTCTTGTTCATCAGGGATGCACAATAGTGTTAGAAAGAGAAGAAAAACTATCCAAGAATTTAGGGGTGTCAGAAATTTTGTCAAAGGCACACATTACAATAATGTTGAGTCTAAGAAAGAAGGTTATAAGAGAAGTGATTATAGAAACTAGTGTTGTTGTGTTGTGAAGATTACTTGAAAGTATGTAAGATCACATGATAATTTTAATTAGATTATCTTGGATCTACAAGTTGATGGGTTTAAATTTGAGGAATATGATCAAGCCATAATCATTTATGTTCCTTGCCTAATTTATATGAAAATTTGTTGATACCATATTATATGGCGGAGAGATTATTTATGTTAATGATGTGAAGGTCACTCTTAGTCCAAAAAATTAAATGAAAAGGTCTCTAGCACATATGAATATGTATTACATATGGGTCTAGCTGTTAGTAGAGGAAGAAATAAGGAAAAAGATTCTGAAAGCATGAGTAAATCACGATCTAGATTGAAGGCTAAAGATGTTCAATATTTTAAATGTAAAGTTAACAAGCACTGTAGGAGAGATTGTCCACAGTGGAGGAATGGAAAAGTGAAAAAGGAAACAGATGAAAAAGCAAGTATTGTTATAATTCATGAGAGTTTTGATGAGAATGATAGAAGGGGCCATGATGTTTTACCAGATTGGATGATGATGTTTTACCAGACATTCTATAAGGATTAATTTTGTTCTTAAAAAATGGAACGATATTATCATATTGGGTGATAATGGAGAGCATGGTATAAAAGGTAGTAGTTTAATACAGATCCACATGCATAATGTAATTGTTAGAACATTGGATGCTTGGTATATTCCTGAGCTTCGAAAGAATCCAATTTTTATGGGTCCTCTTGAAAGATAAGGGTATAAGTTTTTTGGTGATGATAAGCAACTTAAAAAGATATGTTGATAATGACGAAAGGAAAATTAGAGCACTTCACCTGTATGTTTTAATAGGAGCAATAGTAATTGGATCGATGGTTGTATCTTAATCATCATGGAAGAAAGAAATAATGTATGACATATATAAGTGAGTGATTGTTGATTCGTTCTCAATAGCCATGAGATTATGGTAAAGGCGGAAGGAGTAATGAACATGGTGAGCAAAAGATGATGAAACTTCATAAGGGGGCTTATTAATGATGACAAATATGAAAAGATAGATTTTTGTCAACTTCATATACTTAGTATATAGAATTTTGTAAGCTTCATGTACTTAGTATAAATTCTAGGGTAAACTTCAAAGATATAGTGTTTTGGAAGCGACATATGGGATAAACATAGGAAAAGGTTTTGCCAAGTTCAATAATGAACAGTACTAGTTCAAATATGGTACCAGAACAGCTTGGAATAGATGCTAAGGGGGCTGAAAATTCTAATTTAGGAGATAGAAAACAACATCAAAAAGAAAGCATCAACATGGTACAGTTAAGAATAGAGAAAGAAGGACCATCAAGCAACCAAAGAGGCATAGTTGGGGAGATTCGATCATATATGCTTTGATTATCGGTGATAAGGATGAAAATATCATTCACAAGACTAGGGAAAATCAGGTGAAAGATAGCTGGGTGGAGGCTATGAAAGATGTATGGCTTCATAAAATTAAGAAATTAACTGCATCTAGTCAAATCTTGTTGAAAATGGTTCATGACGTAACTGACATGTTAATAAAGTTGTTAATTGTGGAGAATTTCAAATGTAGATTGACTTGGTAAAATTTCACATAGCTTAAAGCTCTTATGGGCCTGTGTGGTAAGGAATAATTCTTATTGGACATTGGAGAATTTAAGTCAAAGTGGAGAATTACGAGATATACCTTAAATTTTAGTGAGCCTTAGAGCAATTAGTAAAGTTGCTCCTTTGCGACTATAAAGTCACATGTTTAGGTCACGGAAATAGTCTTTTTATAAAATTACAAAGGGAAAGTTGCGTACATCATGATCCTTCCCAGGCCCCCACTAAGTGGAGAGCCTTGTGTGCATTGGGTACGTTGACCTTGAATTATAGTGTAATAGAATTTTAGTGAAAATAAAATAGAATTTCAAGGGCCTTAGAATTATGAAGAAATAAAGTTTCAGTGCTCTTAAATTTTCGTGAAATAGAATATCAATGGCCTTAGGATTATGTGATAATAAAGTTTCACTTTAATTAGACTTCTTATATGTAACTTTATAAATAATTTGTTAAGAATTATGTAAAGTAGCAGTTTTAGTCATACTTCTCTTTGTATTGTCTTTTTCATAGTAATAAAAGAAACTATTTCTATGCTTGTAAATTCTTAGGCTTTTTGTATCCTTATCTTTTACATATATTACTTTTGTTTGCTCAACAACCTTTCTAATCTTTTCTTCAAATTAATATGGACCTTAGAAATGGCTTACGAGGTTATGATAATCTTGTCTAAACTTATTACTATCTTTAAGGATGAAGTTTAAGAAACATTAGTTTGCCACTTAATACTGGACATCTTCATATAAATATGTTACTTGTTTCATTATATTATTAGTGGCTTGCAAGTTGATTTTCAATTCTTTCGATAAAGCATTCCTAAAGGCAATACTGTTTTCACACTCAAGGGTTTGCTTTATCATTGTTCAAAATTATTAATGGTAATTACCTACAAAGAGCCTGAACATGTGTCATTCTTAGAGAAGTATAATACTTAATATTACTCCAAAAACTAAGCACAAGGTTTAAACGAATGTCAATTCTGAGGTTGTTGATGTGTGAAGCATCTAAGATACTACTCAATGCAATGATGACTACTTTAGATTGTCAATCTATTTGATGATGATAAGTAGAGCTCATTTTTAGTTGAATACTTGATATATTAAAGAACTCATGATGAAATTGAATAAAAACACTAGGTTTTTCTCACCTATGATTGATTGATATAGCCCTTCAAGTTTTCACCACTCCCTCCACAAAGCTATCATCCAATATTTTTGTTGCAAAAGGATGAGTCATGTCAAAAAAGAATGTTTCATGTCAAAAAAGAATGTCAATTTATTTAACTTATCAATCATAACTATAATTATATTCTTTCCATTTAAATATGGAATCTCCTTGATGAAATCCATAATGATATCATTTCAAACTTGGCTTAAAATCAATAATGGTTGTAAAAATCCGGTCAGTAATAAAGTTTCAACCTCAGTTTGGTGACATACATTACAAGTGGTAATATAATTCTTTGCTACTTGATAGATCGATGCCTAATAAATTTGTTGTGCTATTATTTTAAGTTACATATACCCTAGGATGTCCTTCAAGCAGTGAATTATGAAGTTCCCATTAATAGTTGCTAAATGATGCTTGTTTCAAGAGGCACTATTTGTTCTTGAAACAAACTAACCATTTAGGTTTTTTCATAACAAACTATCTAATTTTCATCATGTAAGGATGGTCAATTGCTTCAACTTTGATTGAATCTTATAATGGACTTTGAGATATAAGGTATCAAGACCAAGAGTGTCAGCTAACCTTGATAGTGCATCAATTGTCTTATTCTCTCTATCCCCTTATATGTATGTCTCTATATTTAAACAGATTGGCAGTTCATATGGTGGTGTCCAAAAATCAACTCATGAATGCAATTAACCTTGCTTATTAAGCTAAGATTGCTCATATAATATCCTATAAATCATCAAATTAAATGATAAAGCATCTACTGAAATTTGGTATGGAAAATGTTAGATTGGAAGTTGTGGCTTTTTGAGACCTTGAAAGGAAAATTCTACTTTATCGATCCATCCAAACTTTTCCTTTTTTAGAAGCTTAGTAAGAGGTCGAGCTATGATACCATAGTTGCATATAATCTTCCTGTAATAACTTGTAACGATGCCTAAATTTCCTTATAACTTAGAAATAATAATAGGTCCAGCCAACTCAACATGCTTTTAATTTTATTGTCATCTACCTTCACACATGTGGAGTTACAATACGCCTTAAATATTCCAATTCTAGCCTTTCAAATGCCTATTTACTTAATTTAACAAAGAACTTATGATATATTAATATTCAAAAGCTTTTTTGATATGTTTAAGATGTATTATACAATTAGGTTTATAGATTAAGATGTTATAAAAAACTAAAATAATTTTATGAAGATAAGGATAGAATATAGAATTTGTAATTTCTAAAAAGGCAGATGGAGCCAAGGCTAATAATGACTGTTATGACTATGAATGTAATCTTATGAACGTCTGCATAATGTACTTCTACTTGCAGTAGTCATGGATGAGCTTACTAAGAATATCTAAGATGATATGTTTTGGTGTGTATTGTTTCCAGATAACATTGTTTTAGTGGATGAAACAAAAGAAGGTGTTAATGTCAAGCTAGAATTTTGGAGTGATACTGAGTATTTAAAGGGGATTTTTTTTAAGTCATAGGGTTGCATCTGATGTGGAGATCAAAATTGACACAGAAGTTATACTATAGAAAGATTGTTTTAAGTATCTTGGATCCATCATTCAAAGAAATGGCGAGATAGAGAACAACATATCAAAAGTTTTGTGTGACAAAAAGATAACACTTAAACTAAAAGGTAAATTTTACCATTCAACAATTAGGTTAATCATACTCTATGCGGTGAAATGTTGGCCTATTAAGTAGGTGTATATTCATAAGTTAATAATGATAGAGATGAGGAAGTTTCGTTGGATGTGAAACTTTACAAGAAGAAATAACGTCAAGAATGTAGTGATAAAAGATAGGTTGGGAGTAAATAAAATTAAGATAAACAAGACTTAGGTAATTCAAACGTGTTAAGAAGAGGCATCTTGATGTTTCAGTGAGAAGATGTGAGAAGATTGTATTTAGGAACCGTAAGAGAAGTAGAAGACCAAAAAGAATTGAGAAGAGATGATTAAAAATGATATGACCCTATTAGAGTTTACCAAAAACTTAACCCTCAATAGAGTTTATTTATTAATTTTCTTTTCTATTTTGATTACTTATTTTTTATTCACTTATTTTTTTCTTTCTTATCTTTTTATTTATTTACTTATTTTTATCTTTACGTTTTGTTTTATTTATTTATTTATATTTTCATTTTACTTTTATTTATATATTTATTTGGCTATTTTTCCAACCATTTTAAAAAGTATTTTTTAACTATTAAAAAAATTATCAATGAATCTATGAGAAATAACCTTTCTAATTAAGAGTAAGGCTATATCTTACCTTTCTAATTAAAAGTAAGGCTATATCTTTCTGAATTTTTCTAAACCTCACATTTCAGTAAGATTCTTACAAAAAATATTGTTATTGTTATTATAGAGAATGCACTCGTAGCTAGTGCTATCGTACCCTTAAGTCTAATTTAGTAAAATATGAAGCTCGATGAAGTAATTCCAACGTATCATCTACGTAGAAATTAGAAACCAATCTTTGAAAGCGACAACATTAAGTAGCTTAACTCATCTTTCTTTTTAACCAATAAAATAGGATATGAACAAGGATAGTACTAGGTCTTATGAGCCTCATTTTGATATGTCATGTCATACAATTGCTTTTCAATTTCAAAATTTTAAAAAATAGGGATATACGTGTGATCTCACATTGATGGCTTTTGTCCACTCCTTAAAATTGATGCGATGATTAATTTCTCTTAGACGCGACAACTCTTTTGGCTCTTGTTGAGTAGTTCTTCAAAATTTCCCATCAACTATCGCATTTGTGATGGAGTTCAGTTGATTTAGATTTGTCCCGAGATACGTACCGAAAATAACTTCTCTATTATATAAGAGTAAGGCTGTGTATTATTAAATATCTCTAAATTTTACTTTATTGTAAAATTTCGAATTAGATGTGATGACGATGATATACACGGATGACAAATATAGTGCCACCTATCACACTTCTTAGAGATAGCCTTCAGATAAGCATCTTGAATTGACTGTGAATCAAGCCCTTGGCATCGACGAGTCTTGTTGCCCTGCTGAAACTCAACGATTAAGCAATTTCACACCATTGTTCCCAATTGTTCTAATTGTTGCAGTCTCAAGACCAAATCCAGTTTAATTAATGATAAAGAATAGAGTATAAGAACATAGAGAATATAAGTAAAACCTGAACATTTTCAAATGACATTTTAATGATCCTCTGTTTGCTGTCTTCGCATGGAATGGTTTGAGTGGAATCAGTAGAAGCTACAGCAAGTTGGTCTTTTAAACTGATCAACCTGAGAAAGCAGTAAGGACATCTCATGTTGGATTTCGTCCTCATCCGAGCCAAGAATATCACCTTCCAAGAGCTAAAATTGCAGGCTACAACACTTATGGCAAGCGTAAATTTTTTGTGACACTTTGAAGCAAACGCATACAATTAAATGGTCGAACCATTTTCTGTCGCCTGTGCATCTTTTCATTTCTCATAAAAAAATTGGAATAAAAATAAGAATAAGAATAAAAAGTTTGATATTCAAAAGTCAAAAAATCGGAATAAAAAATAATAATGAAAATAAAAAGTGAGAATTGAAATATAAATGAAATTATTGATTATACGTGTTTGTTATATAAACACTAAAAATGAGATTATAAAAGCTAATAATTATACGTATCAAACATTAAGAACGATAATGACAATTTTTTACTTATGTTTGATTATTATGTGATTGATTTTATAAATTATTAATTAAAATATTTTATATTATTATTAATTAAAAATGTTTAATAAATAATTAATTAAAGCTAATTTTAATGATTCAATAAATTATTAATTATTAAATAATTGTGTATGATTTTTCTCCTAAGATTAAAATTAAAAGAAACCATAATAAACTTATTTAGTTTTATTTGAGAAGAAACATGACGAAAAAAAGTTATATTGAATGAATACAAAAGAAATATTCAATTTTTTGCCACAACTGTTTATTTGTTATTTCTGATATCAGATTCTAGGTTACACCCACACATACCTTAGGAATAAAAATAAATTAAATAAAACAATAAATATATAAATACAATTTATAGTTCTAATTCATATCAAACTGCTAACATAATTCCAATAACCTAAACTAAGTCTCAATGACCATTTATTATATGATTTCTCTCTATAATGATGATGATTATTAAAAAATATTAATTATATTTTTATATTTTTTCACATGCATAGAGTCATGAAATTAAAGAATGAAAGTTTTTATTTTATTAAATATTTGGATTTGTTTTATGGATTTACTTATTTTTAAAATATATTTTTGTATAATTATAAATTATTAAAAGACCATTTTACAATATTGAAAATTCTGAAAATATCAATATATAATTTTTAACAAAAAATAATCATATAATGTTAACATTTATTAGCTTAATTGTATCTTCGAAGATTTCAACATAACCCTAACCCAAAAGTCTTACAGGAAGAAAAACTTAATCACCTTATTTTATGTATTTTCAAGTATATAAGATAAATAAACTAAATTTTGAATTGAATTATAATGCAAACATAATCACATGTAGAAAATAATAAGAATGCTTCTATATACATAATAGTATAGTGAGTAGCTTTATAACCTATGATGAAATAATTTGATAAATTTTGATTAAAAGTTTTTCTTTTTTTTTCCAATCAAAAGTGCACTTTAAATGTTAAAAATGTATTTTGAATTTCAACTTTTCTAATAGAATTCAACTTAAATCTTAAAGTTATGAAACTTTAAAACTGAATCCTAACATTTTCAAAATGTGTGAAACGAACCTTAAATGGACAGAAAATTTGACAAAATTTACTTCATACTAGTTAAATATCATCTCAACATTGATATGAAATTATTTTTATATATTTTAAATAGAAAGTGGACTTTGCAATCACGTAATTAATTTGTTAAATTAATTAGAAAGTGAGTCTTACATCTACGTGACAGTGGGGTTAGGGTTTATACATTTTAAATAATGAGTCCTACTTGTTACGTAATAATGGGGCTCACATTTATGTATTTTACAATGAGGCCGGAGTCCCTAGTTTTTGTTGTTACCCATTGAAAAATCTTTGAATTGTGACTACATAATGGATTATGCATAAATAAGTTCAGTGATTGTTGATATGGTTTTGTAGATTCATTTTCATCTTTACTAGTTTATAATGCTTGTATTCTTACTAAGTGCTTTTATTTCTTCAGAAGCACTAGATACCTGTTTCTTATTACAATAATTCCCGCGGTTGCACAACCTTCTTGCTTGTGTAAATACTATATATATGTATTACATAGCCAGTTCCCTTCCAGTTGATTCTGCCATTTAAGATAATTGTCTTTCCATGCGCATTTGCAAATGTGTTTTGTGTATATTTTTTCAAATGTTAATATTAAGTACATAATTAGTCCTATCAACTTGAATTTTTATAAGAGAACGGGTTTTGATCGTATTTATTGTATTTTTATTTATTTATGTATTTATTATAATTTTATTTACATAATCATTTAACGTGCCAATTTTATTTATTTACTCTTTAATTAATCTGCATCACTCTTTTATTGTTACATCTACATGTGAGTCTATCACAAATAACCTCTCTACCATATAAGGGTAAGGCTGCGCACTATCAGACCCTCCCAAATTTTCTTTTATTGCAAGACTTCGGATTGGGTGTGATTATGATGATAATGATAACAATGAATCCGAAGTTCCAACATTGATGTAGAGTTTGACTGACTGAGAGTTAACGTTGCTAAATTTTTTATCAATTGAGAGTCTATTTTGAATATTTTGTTTAATTTTTAACATTTCATATTTTATTGTAATCTTTGTTAAAATAATTGGATATTTTATTCTAATATTTGTTAAAATAATCTGATAAAATATGAATTAAAGTTTTACTTTTTCCATCTAATATCAAATTATGAATTACTAATAAGTAAAATCAGTCAAAAATATCCAATTATTTTCTGTTGCCTATGCACCTTTTCATTTCTCATTCAAGCCGAGGTTTAAGTCTCGTTTGATATTCAACGGTGAAGAAATCAGAATAAAAAATATAAATGAAAATGAAAAGTTTGATATTCAAAAATCAAAAAATTGGAATAAAAATAAGAATGAGAATGAAAAATGAGAATTCGAATATAAATGAAATTATTGATTATGCTTGTTTGTTATACAAATATTAAAAATGAGATTATAAAAATTAATGGTTATAGTATCAAACATTAAGCATGACAATGACAATTTTTTACTTATGTTTAATTATTATGTGATTGATTTTGTAAATTATTAATTAAAATATTTTATATTATTATTAATTAATAAAATGGTTAATACATAATTAATTAAAGTTAATTTTAATGATTCAATACATTATTGATTATTAAATAATTGTGTATGATTTTTCTCCTAAGATTAAAATTAAAAGAAACTATAATAAAATTATTTAGTTTTATTTGAGATGAAACATGACGAAAAAAAGTTATGTTGAATGAATATGAAAGAAATATTCAATTTTTTGCCACAATTATTTATTTGTTATTTCTGATATCTGATTCTAGGTTACGCCAGCATACACCTTAGGAATAAAAATAAATTAAATAAAACAATAAATATCTAAATACAATTTATTGTTCTAATTCATTTCAAACTGCTAACATAATTCCAATAACCTAAACTAAGTCTAAGTGACCATTTATTATATGATTTCTCTCTATAATGATGATGGTTATTTAAAAATATTAAATATTAATTATATAATTATCTTTTTTCACATGCATAGAGTCATGAAATTAAAGAATGAAAGTTTTTATTTTATTAAATATTTGGATTTGTTTTATGGATTTACTTATTTTTAAAATATATTTTGTATAATTATAAATTATTAAAAAATCATTTTACAATATTGTAAAATTTGAAAATATCAATATATAATTTTTAACAAAAAAATCATATAATGTTCACATTTATTAGCTTAATTGTATCTTAGAAGAATTCAACATAACCCTAACACAAAAGTATTACATGATGAAAAACTTTATCACCTTATTTTATGCATTTTCAAGTATATAAGACGAATAAACTAAATTTTGAATTGAATTATAATGCAAACATAATCACATGTAGAAAATTATAAGAATGCTTCTATATACATAATATTATAATGAGTAGCTTTATAACCTATGATAAAATAATTTCATAAATTTTGAACAAAAGTTTTTCTTTTTCTTTCTGTCAAAAGTGCACTTTAAATGTTAAAAATGTATTTTGAACTTCAACTTTGATAAGAGAATTCAACTTAAATCCTAACATTTTGAAATTTTAAAATTGAATCCTAAACATTTTCAAAATGTGTGACACGGAACCTTAAATTGATAGAAAATTGGACAAAGTTTACTTCATACTAGTTAAATATCATCTCAACATTGATATGATATTATTTTTATATATTTTAAATAGAGAGTGGACTTTGCTATCACGTAATTAATTTGTTAAATTAATTAGAAAGTGGGTCTTACATTTACGTGACAGAGGGGTTAGGGTTTATATATTTTAAATAGTGAGTCCTACTTGTTACGTAGCAATGAGGCTTACATTTTTGTATTTTACAAGGAGGCCGGAGTCCTCATTGTAATAATGGGACCCTAGTTTTTGTTGTCATCCATTGAAGAATTCTTGAATTGTGACTACATAATGGATTATGCATAAATGAATTTGGCAATTGTTGATGTGATTTTGTGGATTTACATTTTCATCTTTACTAATTTATAATGCTGGTATTTTTACTAAGTGCTTTTATTTCTTCAAAAGCACTAGGTGCCTGTTTTTTATTATAATAATTCCCGTAGTTGCACAAC
>JANIJH010000224.1:4602174-4613486 GCA_024520975.1 Erythroxylum areolatum | reverse complement strand
AGCTAACTGGAATGAACGATTGGGCTGCATCTCTCATAGCCGCTGCACTGTTTGCGTTGTTATCACCAGGTTTGGTGATCCAAATGCCAGGCAAGGAAAGACCCGTCGATTTCGCGAACATGAAGACAAGTTTACCTTCCATGTTCATCCACTTGCTTATCTACGGTTTGCTTCTTGTTCTGTTTCTTGTTATTCTTCATTTGCACCTTTATGTCTAGCTAGGATCTCAGGTTTCTCTGTTTCACACATGCTTAATGAAGATGAAGGGAGTTTGAATTTCTGCAAGTTCTTATACGGTTCCAAGTTCCAACTCTTTTTTATTCAATCGAGTAATCTGAATCATACGTCATGTACAATACCAAAGAAAGAAAACGAATCATAGAAGAGGACCAGGAAACTTAAGAACCAATGCACACGTGAACACCAACAGCTAAGAGGAAGATGCACATGAGAGCTAAATAGAGAACATAGTGAACTAGTATGGAAACTCCACTGTTCTGAAAGTTTCCGAACTCAATGAAGCCGTGACGGCCGGGAAGTTGAATGAGCAAGCCAGGTGTTAGAAGTATAATCAACACACGTCCCCAGTCTGCCATCTCCATAACTAGCTGAGCTCTTGTAAACCACCCCCTTTTGAGTAAACCACAGAGTTACCCGATAATGGTGGAGAGTAGATGTAGTAATGGAGTAGTCTTTATAGAAAGCAGAAAAATGAGTATCGTATCAAAACGTACGTATAAACGACTCATGCGATAACGTCGACAGCAGGGTTCGAACCTGCGCGGGCGAAGCCCAACAGATTTCAAGTCTGTCTCCTTAACCACTCGGACATATCGACATTTGACGTCCCATGGTACTTGTTTTACAGCATATCGATCTCAACAGATTCTTCGTCCACTCAATGAGGTTTCTCGTATCTTATTATTGTCTAAAATAAATGTATTTTTCAATATTCATTTAATATTTTGACTAAGTGTATATTAACAATAAGCATTAAAGTTCAATCATATAAACATTAATTATATTAGATTTTTTAATTGATTTTTAATTATATAAATCTTTTATTTCTTAGATTTAAAAGTTTATAAATTAAAATAATATAAGTCAAAATATCCAATGCACAATACTTCCTACTTTGTGAGAGTCTAAGGAAAGTAATAATGTACGCAACCTTCCTTTTATATTTTTACAAAAAGATTATTTTCGTGACTTAAATATTTGATTTTATAGTCACAAAGGAACAATTTTACTAATTCCCTCGTATTAAAATATATACTAAAAAAGTCGGTCTCTTTTCTCTAACGTAGCAAAACTACGAGTGAAGTGTAAAGAATACAATTAAAAGCCACAAGGCAATGGAATAGAAGGAGGTCAAAAGATTATAGCTTTGCTTCTTCTTCTTCTTCTTCTTCTCTGCCAAAGTTGTTGTTGTATTGTCGTACACTTCTCATGGCGTCGTCAGTCCTTCATAGCGGCATTTCTGCAATTATCTCAATACTATCTTCCATTCTTTAAGTGATAATGACTCATCCTCCTAATTTTTTCAGTTGTAATATCATCCAAGTTTAGATAAGCATTACACATCATCTCATTATCTTAGATAAACTTAAATCATGTATTATTTGATAATGTAGTTCAGATTCTATAATATTCAAAATAGATTTAGTTTATCTTCATTCATGTATAATTAGAGCACAAGGTTGTACAGCAACGATCATCCAAAAATTAATAAACTTTTCTACACTTTAAAATTCTCAGCTTCCTCTTTTTTCATAGAATCAGTGCACACCTGAACAAAGTCTCACTTTTTTTTTCTACTTCTGTTGCATCGGCTACACACACACGCAGCCTACTACACTGCTCTACTCAACTACGCAGTCTGCTATATTTCCTGTTAAACCTTCTCTGTCAGGATCGTGTTTGTGTACAATTGTGCACTGCCAAACATCTCCCTTCTGTTATGATCGTGCTTGTATACGATCATGCACTGCCTAATTTTTCCTCTTGTCCGATCATGCAACTCCCAGATAATCTTTTTTGTCACAATTGTGTTTATGCACAATTGTGCTACTCTCCTAAAGTTTCCTCTCTGGCACGATCATGCTCGTGTTTGTGCACAATCGTGACAGACGACGTTCTCCAGATTTTACAAAATTACAGATTTTTCATCTCTTTTATTAAATTCATCATTTCTAACTTATGTCTTTATTATTTCCTTTTTATTCCTACTTTCATTTCAGCTCAACTCATTCACAAATAAATTAAAATATATGATTAATCACAATTATAAAAAAACCTGAACATATCCAACACGCATTCCTCATATTTTTTGCATTTTTTCATTTTCGTCATCACCTTCATTTCATCTCCATCATATCATTTTAATTCTTCCCATATCACGACATCACATTATTCCTTTTTCCTTAACTCTAGATTCATTTTAGGGGGTGCTTGTTTGAGGGATATGAGAAAAGGAGTATAGGTATGAAATGAAAATTGATGCTTGGTATGAACTTATCATTCAAGACCTAAGAATTTCATTCCTTACTTTTGGGCAATTCTTCATTCCTCTCATAATCTAGATGAATGGAAGGAATGGATTAATTAAATAATTAATTACACTATAATTAATTAAAAAATATAATTAATTAATTAATTACGATATAATTAATTAAAATATTATTATTTATTTAATTATATTGTAATTAATTATTTAATTAATTACGATATAATTAATTAAAATATTATTATTATTATTTATTTACATTATATTTAATTAAAATATTATTATTAATTAAAATATAACTAATTAAAATATAATTATTCATTAATTAAAATATTATTTATTTATTTATTAATTGCAATAAAATTAATTAAAATATAATTCATTCATTGATTAAAAAATTGTAATTAATTAAAATATAATTCATTTGGTAATTAAATAATTATAATATTTTTTATAAACCAACCACTATCAATGGTAATGATAATTATTCATTCCTCTTAACCAACCATCATATTTATAATGATAATATTCATTCTCATTCCTCAGTATATTCATTCTCATTCTTATTACCATTTTTCCAAACTAACCAACCGCCCCCTTAGTTCATTTCTAAAACATCCAAAGAGATTCATGTATTAACAGTGAAAACAAAGCATAGGTATATCATCTTTCTATGAATTTTTGCACTTTTTTACTCATTTTCAATGACCTTTTTATCTCAAAAATCATTTCAACATCTTATGAAATATTGATCATCAAATATGTAAAAGGAAGACATGCGGCACATCCTAGTTTCTCATTCACGTTTCAGCAAAAATATATCCTCATTTTATAAACATTTAACTGCTAACTATCATGATGCATGTTTCATTACCGTTTAATCACTATATTTGTTTCATATTCATACAACCCATGAAAATTTACACGTTACTTGGTAAAACTCTAAACTCTTCAAAATCACGTGAACCCTAACTTTCTAATATCACACGATCATCAACAGTCAAAGATTGTAGGGTTAGGTATTTTAGTAGCGGTAAAGAAGATAACAAAATAAAAGTAACAAGAAGGGTGAGAACAAAACTTGCGTTAAGAGGGTGAGAAATTGAGTATCGTAGGTGAAGAAGATGATGAACGAAATGAAGAGAAATAAATAAGAGGTGAGAACAAATGACTAAAGTGAAAGACAATAAAGTGAAGATGGTCTTTCACTTGGGAGAGTTTCGTAAGAGTAGATGCATCGCTTAGCAAGTGACACTTGTCACTTGCCACTTGTTCACTTCCTATGATCTCACTTGACTCTCTTATTTAACTAGTATATTTGTCTCTAAATTTTACTCCAATTTTCTCCCAATTTTTAATATCATATTCTCAACAAATTCTAATACCATTAGTCAATTATTTCAACTGCCATTTGACACTTATGTTTACTACTATAAATTAATTGTCTTGCCATTTGGTATTTTTCTAGTCCAAAAATACTCAAAATTTTAAAATTTTCTTAAAATTAACCAAAAATTCTAAATAAAAAATACACTCTACAAAACAATTTTTCAATACATATAATCCACAATTTTCAATAAAATCACATTTATAATCAATTATATACAGAAAATGTTAATGAATGTATGTATAATTATTTTAATGTGTGCAATGAGTAATAATTACATGTGTGTGTATGCTATATTATGCATGAGTATGAAATGTACTTTCTAACTTCTCAATAAACTCTCATGTATACCATTCTAGGGTTCTAACCTTTAATATGAGATAAGGAGATGTTATACACGCTCAAGACAACACTGGACCTTTAAAAACTTTTCCTGACCATATTACTTACCACACTACTGCTCTTCTGTTTCTTGATTCAGATTTTACTTCTTTCACTCAGGTAAATAAATTTTCTCACTAGCGGCAAGCTATGCTTGATGAATTTAAACCTCTCCAACACAACACTTGGCCAGATCTAGCACGGAAGCAGAATACAGGAGCATTGCTTTAGCTGCTGCTGAATTAAAGCAATGCTCCTGTATTATGTTAGTTTAATTCTCTACTTAGTGAACTTGGCTTCTTTGACATCAAATTACTTTTATATTGTGACAACATTGGTGTTACTTTTCTTGCTACAGATCTTGTCTCTCAATTGAAATGATATACATTTTGTTTGTGATTTGATGTCCAAGAAATCTTTGTTCATACGTCATATGTTAGCCTTTCATCAACTTGTTGACATTCTCACCAAACCATCGGGTTCTACTCCTTTTTCACTGATACATCACAAGCTTAATGTTCTTTCAAACATTAGCTTCAGGAGGCTAATGACGATTTATCCTCCTAATTTTTTCAGTTGTAATATTGTCCTGGTTTAGATAAGCATCACACATTATCTCATCCTTTTAGATAAACTTAAATCATGTACTATCTGACAATGTAGTTCTGATTGTATCATATTCAAAATTGATTTAGTTTATCTTCATTCAAAATAGATTTAGTTAAAAATTAAAAAGTTTAATCAGAAAATAGTTTTTAAAAATAAATTTCCTTGTATTTTCATTTAATCAAAGAAGAATAAGTTTTTTTAAAATAATATTTTTAAAATTAAAATATTAATTAGATTCAAGTTTGGATTATTCAAACTTAAGTTTAGCTCTTTTAAATAAAATAATATTAGTTTATTTAAATTAATTTTATTTAAAATAATTAAGTCTCAAGCTATTTTATACTTTAATCTGACCTACACATTGAATTATAAAAAACAACTAAATTTAAAATAATGAGTTAAAAATTGTCATCCTGTCGTCAAAGCGACCAAACGTAAAGGGGCGTTTAGGTCCAAACACGGTAGAGTTGAAACGGATATATATCTTCTCTCTACAAACAAAACAAAATCGAATTGCAGATTTCGCGAGGATCTTGAGAGATATCAGAGATGGACGCAGTCGATTCCGTGTTCGACCCACTGAGAGACTTCGCCAAAGACAGCGTCCGCCTCGTCAAGCGCTGCCACAAGCCAGACCGCAAAGGTACATTCTTTTTGGATCGGAATGCTTGTTTTGTGCTTATTGTCTACCCCTCATACAAAAAGGATTAATCTTTCCTTTTCTGGGGTTGATCCAGAATTCACCAAGGTGGCTTTTCGTACGGCAATCGGATTTGTGGTGATGGGATTTGTTGGGTTTTTCGTCAAACTCATTTTCATCCCTATTAACAATATCATTGTTGGATCTAGTTAGATACGTCTTCTTCAGGTATGCTTCAAGATTCTTTCATCTCGTGCCGTTTTGCCCTGAAATTTCAAGTTATTTCTGGGTTTTATTTATCGAAAACTCTCTGCATGTTGATTATCAACTTCATAGCTATGGGAATTTAGGATTTTCATTCGTTGCGTTTCTTCAAGAAGTTGAACAATGGAAATGTTAACTTTTGTGCATTATTGTTGCTTCCATTCACCCACTTTCCTTCTTCTTCCACTAGAGGGATCCTGATGTAGGAGGTAATATCGCTTAATACATGTAATCAAATTTGTTTTACATGTTAATTGGACTTCCGAATGAGTTCGAACCTACAGCACTGGATAGGTATTAGTTACTCTTACTAGATCTATCTGTGTGCTTGAACTGGATTTCCAGCTGTTCGAAGTTGAAGTTCTACAGCTTTGGCAAACTTATTATTCTTGAATGAGATTTTTGACAAAAATGGATTCATATAGTTTCAATAAGCTCTATGCTGCCATATGCAATTTCGCTAACTTGCAATACCAAGGGCTTTCAATTTTTGGGTCTATATGGGTAGGCTCCAATCTCTACATTATAAGATACATCAACTCATCTTTGCCTCTCTGAACTCAAAGCAATGTGTTAGTATTCATTTGGATGTGAATTGAGATGTCTGATTGTTAACGTTACAGATCACTATGGATGGCTTTAATGGAAGACCGGTGTTGACCAACTCAATTACATTGAAGGGATCAAGTTTTACAATTAGTATTTTTATTTTCTTATGAGCAGAAACTTTTTGTCCAAGACCTAGAAATGTTGAGGATAATATCAAAGTATTTAGTATTTTACATCACAGATGGATTCCTTTCCTTGCCATCTTTTACCTGGCTATAGTAATCTGGCATTTTATAATGCATCTGCATTGACTTTTCCTCGTTCATTTGTTCATGGTGAAATTCAATCTTTACGGAACACGTTTACAGGTGAAATTTGATCGTTATGGTGGTGGAATATGTTTACGGTGGATCCTGCAGTTGGTATCATTGTATTTATGCTTACCATGAAAATGAAGCTATTAGAATTAAAATAGAAACCTAATATGAGTTACTTAAACACCATCTTTTTTCTTGAATTTGCCCTATTTTCAGTTTTGATCACCAAAAGTTGGAGATTAGGCTTAAGGCAACAGTTTCAAACATAAGGCCGCCTACTTTTTATATCAGCTTTTAGGCTTTAAATGGTCGTGGCCGAACTAGCAATCCGGGGCACAACGTATGATCCTTAACCACAGAATCAAACAACAGATAACTAATGTTTAGTTTTCTTTGCACCAGTGATTTGATAAAAGCTGGCATTCAGTATTTTCCAGATGACCCTAAATGCAGATTCCAAAAAGATCTGATCATTTAAAATCCCAAGGATATGGAACATCATATTCAATTCAGCGACTACGAATACCTTCAAACAAGAATTGTACAAGATAAATGCAGAAAGAAACTACGAGCCTGTGCATCATAGGTATTCAGGATTTACCAATGTTCCAGGATCAGCAAACCGGATTGTCAATGGCATCATCAAGATTGGAGGAAGCAAGTACAAGTTGGGGACCAGGGGTAGGAGCAAGAATGCCTTCCTTTCTAGCCTTCTTGCGTTCTCGCTGCAGCCTGAAGTATTCTCTCTTTCTTGCCTTGTAGCTGTTAGGGTTCTCAGGCTGCACTTCCCGAGGGTAAACACTAACCTGCCATGTTACGTATACAGAATCACACGTCCATGTTTCTCAGTTTGTGCACAAGTAGCAAGATTAAGAAGGAAAACGGATTCACCTTTTTCCTGTCAGGTCCAAGCTTCTCAAACTTAACAAGTCCATCAATCAAGGAGAAAATTGTATGGTCCTTGCCAATCCCCACATTATTCCCTGGATGGAACTGCCAAATTGTTGCATACACAAACAGTTACGAGACTAATCATCAAACAGTCCCAATTAACCAAAAAAAAGAAACCCTAAGTACCTTGGTGCCACGTTGGCGGATTATAATGGAGCCAGGCTTAGCGACTTGATTGCCGAAGACCTTGACGCCGAGACGTTTGCCTCTGGAATCACGGCCGTTCTTAGTGCTACCAGCTCCCTTTTTGTGAGCCATTTCTATGGTGAGTGGCATCGGCAACGACAAGAAGCTTGTACTTTTGGGGCACACCAGCTTACTGAAGGAGGAGACGCCATGGTCTCCCTTGAAGAAGGAAGAAGAAGACGACAGAGAGATTCCTTTGAATGTGGCGATTAGGTTGAAGTTCACAGCAGTAGCCATTGTTCTCGCTGCTGCAAGTTGAACCGGAGATAAGGTAACTTAACCCTCGTCACACGTTTGGTGGCACGTGCGTACATCTTTACACACGTGCGATTAACATATAATCTCATTGACATTAAGTTTCGTGGACTGGATCTCATGGACAATCCAAGCCCAATACCCATATCTTCTTTTGAAGGTAAATTTTTAGAAAACTAGAGCCTATATGGTAATGATGTCTTGTTTAAATTTATTGGTAGTTCTTCTAATTTAATTTTAGTTTTTGATGACTTTTTATAAATTATTTGTAGAATTTAGAAAATGTTTTAATTAGGATTGCTTTGATATAATTTTCAAACTAATGTTATAAATACCATATCAATATTAGTATTGAATTTGATTATGATACAGTATCATATTAGTACCTCAATATTAAATTATCATCATCATTACACCTAATCTAAAATCTCTCATTAAAGTAGACTCTGAAAAAGTCTAATAGTATGTAACCTTACTTTTATATAATAAAGAAATTGTTTCTAATAAATTCACATAAAGATGTGACAAAAAAAATAATAAAACAAGTTTAAATACTATTTTAGATAATTTTAAAAATTATAAAATAATTATAAAAATTTTTAAAATTATGAAATAATTTTTAACATATCATACTATATAATTTATAAATTTACATCAAATATATCTCTAAAAATTATAATAATGAAAATTTAAAATAACTTATTTTAAATATTAAAAAATAGAATTATGGGATTTTTTGAAATCAGCCATCTTTCTAACTTAAAATTAGTAGATTCAATTTAAGGAAAAGATTCAAGACGTGGTCAAAATGTAATTATCCCAAAAACACCCTTGAATGTTGAGAGTGGGATTTGAACCCACGCCCTTTCGGACCAGAACCTTAATCTGGCGCCTTAGACCAACTCGGCCATCTCAACGTCTTGCCAGTCATCAAATTCCGTACCATACTAAGGTTAAAAAGTTGGCAAATACTTTATTGAAAGAAGCTACATAATTATAAAAAACAATACCTTTATATTACATAGAATTAAAAAAAAACTTCAATTAACTAATTAGCTGCACTGAACCAAAACAACAAAGCCTAAAGCCGAGATCATGACAATTGTATATAGCTCTATTTTATAATGTTTTAAAAAGGGGAAAAAGAAAAATTAAAAATCTTCGTCCATCTTGAACACGTGAGTAGCTGCGCCGTTACCGTTAAGACTAGACATGACGGCGGCCTTCTGATATTCCCCAACCCTCTTCTCAAAGAAATTCGTCTTCCCTTGTAACGATATCAGCTCCATCCAATCAAATGGATTGCTCACACCATACACCTTCCCGTACCCAAGTGCACCCAACAACCTATCGGCAACAAACTCTATGTACTGACTCATCAGATCGCCGTTCATCCCCACCAACGCGCACGGTAGCGCATCGCATACAAATTCCCTCTCTATCTCCACCGCCTCCTTCACTATCCCCCTTACCCTCTCCTCGCTCAACTTCTTCCTCAACAGCGAGTACAACAAACACGCGAAGTCGCAATGCAGGCCTTCATCTCGCGATATGAGCTCGTTCGAGAAGGTTAAGCCAGGCATGAGCCCGCGCTTTTTTAGCCAGAATATCGCACAGAAGCTACCGGAAAAGAATATCCCCTCCACGCACGCGAACGCTACCAGTCTCTCCGCGAACGTCTCCGAACTGTCGATCCACGTAAGCGCCCACTCGGCCTTTCTAGTGACGCAAGGAACGGTTTCGATGGCGTGAAAGAGGCGGTTCTTCTCGACGGAGTCTTTGATGTAGGTTTCTAGAAGAAGGCTGTACATCTCAGAGTGAATGTTCTCGATGGCGATTTGGAAGCCGTAGAAAGCGCGGGCCTCGGCGATCTGCACCTCCTTCATGAACCGGCCAGCGAGATTCTCCAGAACGATGCCGTCAGAGGCGGCGAAGAAAGCGAGGACGTGGGAAATGAAGTGCTTCTCGTCCGGGGTGAGGGATTCCCAGTGGCGAAGGTCCTGTGAGAGGTCGACTTCCTCGGCGGTCCAGAAGGAGGCTTCGGCTTTCTTGTACATTTCCCAAACTTGAGGGTATTGGATTGGGAACATACAGAACCTGTCTGGGTTTGGAGCAAGCAACGGCTCTTCAGGGAAAGCAGGCATCTTTGAATTGATGGACAAATAGACAAACTGGTGATTGGGTGTGTGTGTGTTGAAGATGGAGGAGGAGAATAGCAATTATATAGAGGGAATCAGGGATTTGAAATTTTGGGGAAGGAGGGAGAATTCGAATGAAGCAAACCAAACAGAAGGACACGTGGAATTTTCAGGAACTTGAAAGGAGGATTGCGAGGGAAGCTTTGTATGGAAACAAAGATGAGGTTTTTGGCGGTTTAGCGCCAAAAATGAAAATACTGTAGAGATTGATTTATCTTTTATCCCAAGTTTGCAGTTTCAAACTAAATACGTAAGCGCGCGTGTGCGGTATACAAGACTTTGGAAGTTGGGAGGAGATGGCAGCGTACACGACACAAAATCGCTTTTTTTATCTTTTTTTTTTTTGTATACAAGGGAAAGACAAAAAGGCTATCCAATAGCTCAACGATACTGGGTGCTCTCGCTGTCCCGAATGAGGAGCGACAAAAGGGACACTGGAGGTTCCGGTAGAAAATGTAGCCCTGGGCCAGTACGAAAGGCGATGGTGTCCAAGTAGTCCACACATTGGTTCCCTTCCCGCGACACGTGCTGGAGGTGAAGGGCCCAATCACGTTGTAAAAAATCTCAGATACCTGTCAATAAAGAAAAATGACCAGTAAGATCAGGCCGAGAAGAAGAAAGGAGAGCAATCACTTAGAAGGGGTCCAGTTCAACAAGGACGCGACGGTACCCCTGGTCCAAACCAGAGAGAGACCCAAGTGGAGGCCCTAGAGTTCAGCAATGTGCGGAGATTCATCCCCAATGTGGTGTGTAAAACCATCACACCAATGGCTAGTAGGGTCACGAAGGAGGCCCCCGATTGTAGCAACGGACGACCTGGACTGATACGCTCCATCGGTATTGAGTTTTACCCAGGTCTCAGGTGATGGGGTCCACCCCACGAGACTGCCAACCGATAGCTCGGGGTTCGGGTAGACACAACGCTCGACTGCCCTTGCCCAGGCTATCCACTCGACATAGGCCAGCATCGCTCTCGGCCCATGCTCAGGCCACTCAAACTCGGGCTCGAAGATGCTTTTATTGTGCCAGCCCCACAGCATCCAGCAGGCTACACCAAAAATAGTACCCC
>JANIJH010000224.1:4576825-4590579 GCA_024520975.1 Erythroxylum areolatum | reverse complement strand
TAAGCAAATATTTAATAAGCAAATAACAAACATAATTCGTACTAACTTCCTTTAATATTCTAACCCCTAATTTGGGGTGCTACAGTCTCTATTTGATTGGGTTTATACCAGTAAAGTTTTTGTTTGTAGAGCTTTTTTCTATAGATATTTTATGAGAATAATTTTTTCTAAAAAGCCAATTGGCTGTTTGACTGTAATTTAAAATAGAACTTTTTTGAAAGAGTTTCATATAGTAGACTGTTTGGTAACATAAAAATAATCACTTTTAAAGTAAATGAAACATAAATAAAAATATATCTAACCAAATATTTTATATGAATTATAGCATAATAAAACTAATATCAAAAATAAATATTAAAACATATAAAAAGTCAAATAATATTATATAAATTTCAAAATAAATATTCAAGTTGAGTAAATAGTTAAATACATAATAAACGTGAAGATGAGTTGTGGGTATTGTGGAAAATATATGTAAAACATAATGACAAAAGAGACTAAAAAATAAGCTCATTAGTTGATTTGAAAAATCTACCCAAAAAATTATTTGAGAGACTTTTTTGAGAAATTTTAAATTTAAACTTCTTAAAAAACTATATTTTGTCTGTCAAAAAAGTCATATTTATTAAAGAAGTATTTTTTATTTTACAATAAAATATTTATTTTTAAAAAAACTTTTATAATAAATAAAAGTATTTATTGAGAACTTCTTAATTTTCGCGGAAAATCTTATACATGAACTCTCTATTTTATTACAGATTTTGGTGGTTAGTGTCGGTTTATTGCATAATTATGGAACAATGAACGTAGACACGTGTAGACTAACGACAATGGCATCAGAAAAGTGACAATTTTAAGGAAAGGTTGCTGCAGAAAGTTCATCTGCCAGCTAATTTTAAAAGTTTTTTTTTTATTTCGTGACAAATTCAAATTAAAAAATTTATAATTACAATAATACCCTCTTTATTACAAAATTTTATAAAAATAAAAGAGGTAAAATCTATTATATTTTTTGTTGTTACAAAAAATGCTCATAATTACTAACCGTAAAAAACTATGAATTTTTTTAATAAAAATTGATTTTAATAAAATTAAAATAATTGTCCAATAATAATCACACTATAATTTTCAAAGTTTTAAAAATTAGACCAAAAATTAAACATATAATCATAAAGTTTAAGATTTAAAAGATTCAACCAGTATTAGATCATTATAATATGGGTTAAAAATTGTATAAAATTTAAAATTTAAAATATAATTAAAGAAAATTGTATTTACACCATAAAAATGTTGACATTTAATTAAAAATTGATTATTAAATAAAAATTATGTTATTTATTTTTATTTATAAAATTAATTAATTTACTAAATTAATCAATTAATTAATAAATCAGACAATTTTTAATAATAAAAGTTATTAAAATAAATTAAACTGAAAAATTAAAAATTGAACTGAAAGGTTAATGGATTCAAAATTTTTACAGTTAAATTGTTCGAATCAATTTTAATCATTGATAATTTTATAATAATTCAATAAACAAGAATTTTTGAATTTAAATATATCACAAAATGTATTTTTCTTGAAGAAATAAAAAATGTATATCAAAATTATAAAAGTAAGGAGATTCCCCTTTCACAGTGGAGGGTATTTCGGGAATAACATGCCAATTATAAAATACGGTGCTCGATTATTTCCCAATTCTCAATTGTCCTTGGGATCTATAGATCCTCAAATCTAGGGTTCTGTCTTCTAATAATGTAAGCTGCATTCTCGTTTTCAAAATCTCTGGTTAACTTCAAAGGTCCAAGCTCACTTACCTCCCTGTACTGGTTTCTTTTCTTCTTTGACTTTCAAATATTTCCTTTGCCAAGCACGGGTCTTGAGTCCACATGGTCCTGGAGATTTTTTCTTTTTCTTTTTCCTTCTGGAGTTACAGATTCGTTTGATTTAGGAACTATTGTTCATAGTTCGTGTAGATACGATTTTTGAAGGGGATATTATCTTGGAAAAGAAAGTTTGAATCTTGTGCTCTGTCTTCTGGGTTGATTTGATTATTTGATTAAAGTTGAAGAATTTTGTGTGTTTCGCTCCCAGTTTCAAGGGCTTAGAGTATAGAAAGCAGATTTCTTAAAGCATCTGGGTTGCAGTTGATTTTCCTGACGTGATTGGATCTGCTGGTGGCCTTTAGTCACTCTGTTTAGTTTAATGGGCATTGAAGACATAGACTTAGAATTTCATTCATCTTTTTTTTTTAAAAAAAAATCTGTTTAAATCATTTTGTGGATTCACTGTTTTGTGCTGGAACTATTGGGACCTGCATTTTGCATCTTACCGAGTTTTAGCCTTTTCCAGGAGTTCTTAGAATCTAGATACGAGTATATTTAGGAAAGCTCTTTTGTATAAGTGAAGTACGGGGATGAGTTAGAAACTGTATCTTTTCACAGGGTGTTCTTGTTGTAAATCTTTAAATTCTGTTTGCATTTTTTGGAGCGTTTACACCTTAGCTTTCTGTAACATAACAGTCGTTTACTTTATTGTGTAAGTTTCAACTGATGTTTTCTGATTAATTCTCTAGTGCAGTTTTATGAAATCTACCTCGTTTTCTACCTTGTCAGGACTCGAAGGATGGAGACCATGCACAGCTTTTGGCAGTTAGGTGATGAGCTTCGAGGGCAATCAAAAGTCGCGGAGGATCATAAGTGGTTAATGGCTGCTTCTAAACTGGCTGAGCAGACAAGGTCGAAAGGTGAACGTGTGAACAACCTTGATCTTTCTAAGAGCATGACCGAAATTAGGCCAACGGATAGGTTTGGTTTCCAGGAAGATAACAAGTTTGAGAGCCTTAACTTTAATATGTTGAACTTGGACTCCAAGATGGCAGAAAATGTGAGCAAAAGCTCCTTGAGGAACACAGTTCTTAACATGAATGCGGTTTACCAGAAATGCAGCATAAACAACATTGGAAATCTGACTTGCTATAAACATAGTGGCAACATTCAGACTAGCAAGGAGGCCAACAACAATAACATCACCATCGAGAGTAATAATGGAAACAATGCAGTTGATAAAAGGTTCAAGACTTTGCCCGCTTCAGAGACACTTCCAAGAAATGAGGTTCTTGGAGGTTATATCTTTGTTTGTAACAATGATACAATGCAGGAAGATTTAAAACGCCAGCTTTTTGGTACTTACCACTTTCATTCTCTTTCGTGCATTTTGTGCTTGTATATGAAATCTTGATGAAGGAAATGATTTTACTAATTGTATACTCCCACTGGATGCAACTTGAGATCCTGTCCAGAAGTTGAGCTTTCTGATGTTACTTTTGATGGACTAGTATCCTTGAATGACTTAGAATTGCTTTTGTTTTCTTTACCAACATTTTTTTCCCTTTTGCAGATGAACCTAATTGTTTTTATCCTCATTTGGTAGGTTTACCTCCAAGATACAGGGATTCTGTTCGGGCTATAACTCCTGGTCTTCCACTCTTTTTATACAACTACACTACCCATCAATTGCATGGTATCTTTGAGGTTTGCACTCAAACTTCATGCCCAGTTGCCAAATAGTTTCCTGTGGTTTGCTTTAGGCAATCATACTCTTCATTCTGATATGACTGCCTTTCAGGTCAGAGGTTGCTTAATTGGTATCCATGATGTTGAAAATCAGAACTCTAAAGATTTGGGATTTGCTCCTAAAAAAGAGCCTAAATGGCATTTCATCAATTATACATCATATGGTTTGGATATCATGAATAATTTGAGCACATTTTTACTTACTTTAGAGTCTGTAATTTGTGCACAGGCAGCAACTTTTGGTGGTTCTAACATTGATCCAACTGCGTGGGAAGATAAAAAGTGTAAAGGGGAGTCGAGGTTTCCTGCTCAGGTAAGCGTTGGATTTACATTGCAGAGTTGTTTTAAGGCATCACTTGACGTATCTGATTCATGACATTCTTTTCTATGCATAATAACTAGGTGAGAATCTGTGTTAGAAAACTTTGCAAGCCTTTGGAAGAAGATGCTTTTAGGCCTGTCTTGCATCATTATGATGGCCCCAAGTTCCGTCTTGAACTTTCAGTTCCTGAGGTATGAAAAGGTTCACATGTTGGTACTTGTAAATTTCAGTTCACTTCTAACTTTTAATCTCTTAGGCCGTGCTCACAATTTTTCGTTATTGTGTTGCCGCAGACCCTGGATTTGTTAGACCTTTGTGAACAAGCGAGCTCAACCGCTTAAGTCAATTTCCTTAAGAATCTGCATTTATTACAGGCCTTGTGGGGCATACAAGATGCCTGCTTTTCACAGGTTATCCGTACAGCGCAAGCTTGGGGTTCAAGTCTGGTTAGGAATGGCGTGTGACCCAGTTTAATAAGTATGCCTGTGTCTCGTGAAGATGCTTTTGAAGCTTTGCCTATGTCTGTGTCTCGTGAAGATGCTTGTTAGTCTTTGCCTCTAGTTAAGCTTTGCCATAGTTTCTGCATATTGTTATCAATCTTGTAGACAAGACTGGCTAGGTGTAGAAGAGAATGATAAGGCCGATGTGTAACCATCAGGTCCTCAGGAGTGCGAGGCACCTGAAGACCTTATCTTCTGCATGTGAACTGAACGTGTTAACACCTTTCTGATCGCATTACATAAAAATCTATTGTTACTGGTTGAAGTTTTTCTTCCCCTACGAAGTAGGAAGTGAGAATTTAAATGTACATTACTTGTATCTTGTAATAGTTTGTTTCCTGTTTAGCTTGCGACGAAAGCTGTCTTTCAGACTAACAGTAAGTTCATCGCTTATTGCTGGCCTCCAAGGTATCCTACTGACTTTCCATTTCCTCCAGAATGAAAGAAACTGATAACATAAGTGCAAAAATGAAGCTCTTTGACGAGAAAAACAAAAACACTAGCTATATTAGCTAGACTAAGCGAAAACAAAAGCAAAATTTAAGAAAAAAACAATAGCTCGTCCATGTTCCTTCTTATGAGCTGATATCAAAGGCTCGTTAGTACAGAAAATGAAAAAGATGCAAGACAATTTAGTTCCAAGTTTCAAACGACAACCTTTTGGCTTATGTTAATCAGAAATCTAACTACAATAAGGAGAACGTGAAAACCAGGATACAACACACAATTTACCAGCGTCATAGTGAAGACAGAGCTTGTGAAGTTGGTAGTTATAACCTATGATGTGATGCTAACTTGGGAAGAAACAAGGACAAATGAAGGATTTATACAGATACATCACAAGTGCCAAAGTTTTTCCAACTATGGATTAGCTTCATCTATTTGTTCGAAGAAAATCAAATACATATCCACTCTGATTCCTTCCTAGGTTGGATGATGGTAGATAGTGGCTCAATTTCTCTTAGCAACTTGAATTTCCTTCTAGAAAACTGCTTGAAATGGGATTGATATATCAAACAGCAGCTTGAACGAGAAAGGTACGAATTCTTTGCAAGAGCTCGGCCTTTATGGAATCAGGGATAGATGCTACAAAGGCAAGGATAGGCAACTTTCAGACAGAGGAATATAATGAAGGTAAATGATGATTAAGAAGTTCCAACAGAATTGGAAAAGAATGGAGTATACCAACAATAGAGTCCAGATAAACTTAAACCACAAAAACAAAAGATTTGCATGACAACATTAAAGCCTAAGTAATCAGGCAATGGGAGAACATAAAGAGTCTTTGATACTAAATATTCAGTTCCTGATCAGCAAATCATATACAGCAACTTCCTATAACAAGAAAAGAAGTCTCCTTTGTAGATATTGCAACAAAAGCTACAGAGAAATACACACCTCTGCCCTTAGGTGTAATTACATGTATGAGGTCATCCACTGTAACATTATTCCTTCCGTTCTTTTCTATAAATGACCTACAATAATCAAAATGGAGAGAGGATCCCATGTTCAGAATTTAGTTCCACCAACAGAAAAGGAAACTAATGGCTTTCTTCATCAGTAAACCAAGTGCTGAAATGATAACATAGGAAACTATCAAAGCAATGGAATGTAAGTCAAAGAGAGATTGAAACTGAGAAAACACCACTCAGGAAACGATAATAGCTCAGGTTCTACTCAAAATTCCCAGAAATTGCATAAATCCCTATTCCAATGACTGCCATGAAGTGGGAATACAAATTCTAATTACATGTTTGCAGCGACAGGATTGACACACAGCCTCTGTCTCACTCATCGATTTGGAACTTCCAAACTATATATTATTAGACATGGAATAACAATCCAGCAGAATCTCTTGTGAAAAAGTTTTAGTAAATTTGCCTGAGAGTAATATAGGAGCGGAAACATGCCCGACAGTAGTAACAAACATGTAGTCATTCAATATGATACCATATAATTTTAGAAGTAGTTTCCTAATAAAAGAAAGATTGCTTAAACACGGAAACAGGAAAGCTGGAATAATCCCAAGCTGGTAAGCAAATCCATCAATGGCAGTCTTTGATTTCGGAAACCTTAAACTTCCTACATTTTCAACCTGAACTGGTTGTTTTATTCACTAAAAGTAGGCTCCTTAAAGAAAGAGAATAGCACAAGGGACCAAATGGGATTGGTTAAATATACACCTTAATTCAGCAAAAATATGTATATGCCATTTACAGCCTAACGCCCCTTTATCCTCATTTTCTGACAAACATCTAATGTTCTAAGCATTTAATCAACAAATATTTTAGGAGAGAACCCCCAATCACTTGCTCTTACTTAAAAACTGAAACAAAAGAAGCAAAAAGAAAAAACAAAGAAATAAATAAAGAGAGGGAGATCGAAACCTGCAAAGAGCTTTCATTTCATCCTTCCAACCACACTCAATAAGCCTTTCCCTAAGGAGATCCATCAACCGTTCCTTTTCTCCACTCTCAATCAACTATACACTCACAAATTGACGTTTTAATAATCACACATTGTTAGTTAACGGATACGAGGAAGAAAAAGAGAAGGGCATTTGAGGGTTACCTTAATGTTGATAATATCTTGCAGCGAAGGTGGTTTCTCCTCCTGATCCTCCACCGTATCATCCGGTGTTGGCGGTCGATTCACCGAATTCCTCCTTCATTATCAAATTATTCAAGAAAAAGTGAAAAACAGGGTATATAAGGTTAACCAAGTTAAAACATTTTCATAAAAGTAACGATCTTTATACATAAAGAACCAATCTTTAACAGAACAAGAAATCGAAAACTTCCATTGTTGAATTTGGCATTAGTTAGTCGATAAGAGAACCAATACTAACATTTGGAAGAGAAAAAGTTATTATCTTTACGACAAAGAGATGTGGAGGCAGAGCTCTGTTAGCAGACTCCAGAAACTGGACGAAAGAAAACGTTTAAGCTTAAAGGAAATAGGACTTTTTTATTGTAAAGAAAATAATTTTATTATTATAAAAAATTGGAGGTGGGTCCACCTCCACACAAAAGTCCAACTGTTCCTTCAGTGGACACCAAGTTACAGAGTCGCACGCCTCAAAAATATCGGTTAAGGGTCTTCAACTGTCACTCTTCCGCTAATCACAGAGCTAAAGCTTTGATTTTTCTTATACTTCCAAAACAAAGTGAGCACACAAGTCTGCTTTAGTCTTGTTCGATGGCATCTGTGCCTCTCTCCTCTCTCTGCTTGCCTCAAAAGAGAAGTACTGATTCTTCTTCTATCGGTTTTCCTCGTCGGGTTTTGTATAATCCAACTTCTCTTGGATTTTCCTCGTTCAACTATAAGTTTCCAAGGTTTGCTCTACTTTCAAGAGCTACCGCTTCTTCTTCTCCTTCTTCTCCTTCTTCTCTAGTCTTTCGCGACCTTGATGCTGATGATTTTAGGCATCCTCTCGACAAGCAGGTATTGCTCGTTATCCTATCCATTCACTGTTTGTTTGCTCTTTTGTTTTGTCTTATATAACTTGCTTTTGATTGATGATAAAAATGTTACGATTTCCTTATTTTTAACTCACTGCATGATGATCATGACGGTGTTATTACATACTGAATAGGTTGTCACCCGATTGGTGGTTGAGGAGAGAAATCATGTTGACCTTGTCTTGTTTATATTTCTGTTTCTAAATTTTTACTTGCCAATTTCTGTTACTGTCCAACTGAGACATTTATCTTTCTTTCTGTTTTCCTTTGTATTAACTCCAGAACACGCTGATCCTGAGGATGATTCCCGGGTTAAATGAGCTTGGAAAGCTTTTGTTAGGTACTAAGAACCTCCTTTCTAGCCTTCTGCTTCGCTTACTCACCATCATTTAATTAGGAAAATGTTATCTGTATTGTATGGTTCACTTAATCTTGTCATCTGTGATTGATTCTTTTTGCCATATTTCTCTCCTTGTCTACTATGACAATCTGAATGAAGCTACCTGACCATTTCCACATCTTATTTCTTCAAATTTCATTCCTTCTGATGCACCTATGTCCTTAGTTCCTTTTTTGGTCGAAGCTTTGGTTATTTTTTGTTAGGTACTTCTTGACTACTTGGTTTCTAACTACTTGCTTCCTTCTTTTTATATTCTCATAAAACTTTTCCCTTGTGTGTGTATGATTTCAGGAACTGTGACAGAGCAAATCATGCTTCTTGAAAATATTGGGACTTCCGTTAAGGTTTCGAACAACCAGGTACTTTCGTGGTTTTCCTTTTCTGGAGCAGCTGGTACTGTTGCATAGATATTGTTAGATGATTGTTGTTACTAAAAATCCCAAAGAACCTAGTAGTTTCACAAAATCTTTCATTTATCGCAGTCGTTTTCAACATAATTAAAAACCAGAAAAATTAAATGCACAAATATAAATCAACACCGAAATTTGATAATGTAGTTCGACACATCGTGTCTACGTATGCGGGGCCCTCATCTAACTTAATACTTTCACTAGCGACAATTGTTTTATAAAAGGCGTTAATGAGCCAACACCACTCAACCTTTGACACTATTCCTCGTCCTCACTATCCGTGAAGGTGATTCACACCCAATAACACAATCAACTCGTGAAAACCTCAATAGAGGATTTTTCTTAACAATCTTTTAACAAAAGATCAATAAATGAATAACTCAAGTGATTAAACAAAATTCAACATGAATGAGAACACTTGAGAAACAAAAGAAAAACAACTTCTCGATAGGTTCACCTCCACTGAAACAAGTCTGAAAGTTGTGACTACACATTATAGGTTGATTCATGCAAATAGCAGTATTAACTCGTAGTTGCAACAAGAAGACAGACATTTAATATGACAGCTCATGCAAACAAGCCTTCATACAAAATTCAGCAGACCCCACATCACGATTAACTTTGGCAAAAATCACACACAATAAGCAGAGCAACCCAGCCGTGAGCCACACAACGAAAAACAACACTCAGTTGTTACCACTTCAAAATGTCACACTCACAAAGAAATCAATCAACAAGCGTTGCTGCTCAAAGATGAAATTATATCAACATAGAGATCACAATGTTAGTGCTTTCATGCACTTTGTTTTATCATCGAAACAAGACCATAGCCTCACTTTTCACACAACCGTGCAACCAACTCAGAATAATGCAAAGACAAAGTCACACACGCAAGGAGTCTAGACGAGTCACACACACAAGAAGTCCAGACTTGGAGTCACGCACGCACACAACACAATCTACAACAATCTCATGATGCCCTTCCATCCACCAGCGTGATCCATACACACTTCTATTAAAGATAAACTTCTTTGTCACTTCAACATCATCCAAAAATCCAATTCAAATAAGAAGTATTGCTTAGTTACACCTCATCTTAATTTGGATTTTTAATCATTATCTTAAAGATCCAATAATAAAAAATGCTAAAATTAAATAATGAGATAAATAATAAATATCTTGACAATCTTCCCCTTTTTGGCATTTTTGTCACAAATAAGAAACTTCCCTTAAATGAAATAATTGGGCATATAATCTACACGAGAAAAGAACTCCCCCTTAATCCAACATCATAAACCGCTCAAAATTACCAAATACAAACCCATCATCTCCCCCTTTGGGACAAAGGATGGCAAAATGAAAAGTTAAGAGGCATCAGAGAATCGAAGAACCCGCTACTTCAATTGACGAAAAGTATTAAGACCCACTTGAAAAGTGCCTTCGATCCGCCCAATTTTAGTAAACAAAGTTGCATGAGGATTGACAGAGGAAGTCCCCAAAGCATTTAAAAGACTAGGTGAAGTGTAGGGCAAATCCACAACCTGTGATTGCTTGAAATTCTTGGCGAGATGTTCATCAAGGTGACTGGTTCAAGTATACTCATCTCCAACCAAGGGAAACCATTGACATATAAAAATTGAGAAATCAAACAAGGAAAATAAAGCAGGGAATGCACCTTTTGAGAAGAGTTGTTCTTTGGAGAGCACAGTACAATGAAAGTTGTAAGATTTGTTCGGGTACCCTCCCTTCTCGAATCCATTCAACTCGTGCAATTTCTTTTCCATCAAGACGTCCCACAATTTGTACTTGAATTCCTTTTGTATCTGCCTGTTCAGTTAATTCAATAGCCTTTTTTATTTCTTTGCGAAATGAAACTCTATTCTTTAATTATCCAGCTATAAATGTTGCAAGAATATTGGGGTTCCTGTAAAGGTTTACAATTCTTATAATAGCAATGTTGACTTTTCAGTTCACATATCGCATTCCTTGCTTTATTTTCCTTGTTTGATTTCTCAATTTTTATAAGCCAATGATGTCCCTCGGTTGGAGGCGAGTATACTTGAACTAGTCACCTTGATGAGCATCTCGCCAAGAATTTTCAAGCAATAACGGGTTGTGGATTTGCCCTACACTTCACCTGGTCCTTAAGATGCTTCGGGGACTTCCTCTATCATTCCTCATGCAACTTTGTTTATTGAAATTGAGCAAATTGAAGGCATTTTTCAAGTTGGTCTTGATGCTTTTCGTCAACTAAAGCAGTGGGTTCTTCGATTCTCATATGCCTCTTAACTTTTCTTTTTGGCATCCTTTGTCACGAAGGGGGAGATGACTTGAGTTTGTGTTTGGTTATTTTGAGTTGTTTGTAAATGTTGGATACTTTTGTTTATGCTTGGAACTTGATGTTGAGTTAAGGGGGAGTTCTTTTCTCATGTGAATTATATGTCCAATTATTTCATTAAGAGAAATTTCTTATTTGTGACAAAAATATCAAAAAGGGGGAGATTGTTAAAATATTTATTATATATATCTTAATAGTGACCATTTTCTTTGTTAAGATATTTATTATATATTTTTTGACAGTGACCATTTTCTTTTTTAACTCTACGAGAAGTATCTCTTATTCCTATTGTATATTTGTCTTACTTGATTTTAATGTCAAGGCATTTTAAGCATATAAATCTTTGATTCGATGGTAACTGATATTTTAAATCTGTTTGGCATTCTGATGCACTTCTGAAACTTGAGTGTTCTTTACACAATTTTGGTCTCTTGGATTCTTGTTTATCCATCTCCAACATGAAAGCAACGATTGATTGATTGCATTATGATTGTTTTAATTTGTTTTCATATCAAGTGTTTGTACTTCCTTATTTACTCTAATTACAGATGCCCTCTAAACCGCGGGGATTACGGCACTTGTTTGCTGATCCAATTGTCTTATCTTTTGTCCAGCTTACTGAACTTCATAAATTGATGACTGAGGCAGCAGAGATACTGAACATTGAAGCTCCTGATCTGTATGTGCGGCAAAGTCCTCTACCAAATGCTTATACTTTAGCTATAAGTGGGAAAAAGCCATTCATTGTGGTGCACACCAGCCTAGTGGAGCTTTTGACGCGAAAGGAGCTGCAGGTATTGCATTGTTTCTTCATCAAAAACATCTTTACAACTATCAATTATATTTTCTCCTGTCAAACTATTACAGCAAATTAATAGTGCTTATTAGATTCACAGACAAGGTTTTGGACTTTGATTATACTTCTTAGTGCTAGTTGGTTCTTTATCATTTTTCTATCCACTGTTTGTTTTTAGTTAAAGCTATATATACGCCTGATCTGTTTATGCACTTAATTGAAAAACTACTAATTGGTGGTCTTTTGCTTTAAGTTAGGCAGTTTTGGCTCATGAGCTGGGTCATCTGAAATGTGATCATGGCGTGTGGCTTACATTTGCAAACATTCTTACGCTCGGAGTCTATACTGTTCCTGGTAGGTGTTTTGGTGGTATCTTTGTTTTAGGTTCCAATTTTTTTTTTCCCCATCAAATCAAGCCTTGACATGCATATAGAGGTATATGGAATATGTGGACTCTGAAAGCACAACTTAATGTGTATTCAAGAATAGATCTTGTAGATCTTGCTAACTTTCAAAATTGTGAGAAAACTGTAAGTTTCAAACTACTTCAAATGGCGACATTGATTCACCTGAGTTTCATTTCTTGTGACATTTTCAGATTCTTTAAGGAGCAAACTTATGATTTATGTAATAAAATATGCCTATTAGCTCAATTATTTGGCAATCTTTTCTTAGATAGTTGGCTTAGATGACAGAATTACTGAATCTACGGATGGATTGAACCTCTTGTTTCTGTTAATTTTGTAGGACTTGGTAGGTTGATAGCTCAGAACCTAGAAGAACAGCTTTTTCGTTGGCTACGAGCAGCAGAACTAACTTGTGATCGTGCAGCCCTTCTTGTTGCTCAGGACCCAAAGGTATAAATTGCTAGGCCTTGGAACTGCAGAAAAAAGTTGTTTTGTTGTATATTCTCCTTCAGTTTCTGATTATTTTCTGCTCCTACAAGAGGTAGTCATCTCTGTTCTGATGAAATTAGCTGGGGGAAGCCCGTCATTGGCTGATCAATTAAATGTGGATGCATTTTTGGAACAAGCTCGCTCTTATGACAAAGCTTCTTCAAGTCCAGTTGGCTGGTACATTAGGTGAGCAAAATTATGTACAGAACATCAATAAGTATGTGTATCAATAGGTCTATGCTTGACATGTTGATTCTCTCCAGAAATGCTCAGACTAGGCAACTTTCACATCCTCTTCCTGTTCTACGTGCTCGTGAAATTGATGAGTGGGCGAGAAGTGAAGCCTACAAATCTCTTCTGAAACGTGCCTTGCAGACAAATGCTCCACATAAAGTTTAGATCGGGCTTAGGAACAGTCGAACTCTAAACAAGAGAGCAGGTATTGCTGCAAGTATGCTCTTTGAATTCGAAAAACTGTTATCTTTTTTAATATTCATTCATCAAAATGTCATAAATGTCTCCACAATGTGCAGTAGTTATGATGCTCTAGTGCTGATTGAACTCTCTGTTGACATGATTCAGGATCCTTGTTTAAGAATCATACTTCATCCGTCCGAAAAGAATTACGTCGATGCAGCAGTAATAAGGAGATGCACAGATCTATAAAACAAAATGATCAAGGTACAGTATCTGTAAAATGTATGCTACAGAGACTTTGATTTATCCTATTCCTGGCGCACGAACTGTCGATAGCATATTAATACGATGGCTTGCTTTGAAGATCAACCTGTAAAAAAGAAAGTTTTGTACAGTAACCACATTGAATTGGAGAAACCCGAATGTTCATCTGCTTTTCGTTCTAGTAATACAGAAGTATAGCATTTACAACTAGTAGCATTTACAACTTACTCTTGTGAATTTCCCTTTTGAGTCTACTGGTGCAAGTTGGTGGGTGTATATTGTTAATACTTTCTTACATAATAAAATCTAGGATCTTGGAATCTAATAAATTTTCACAATAACATATGTGTACCTTGATCCATCGTATATCCGAT
>JANIJH010000224.1:4558360-4576725 GCA_024520975.1 Erythroxylum areolatum | reverse complement strand
TGAGGAATGCAATTAATGGCTTTGTTCATTCCATTTACGTGTTCACTTGGCAGGGAAGCATTTAATGTTCTCTTTCCGTTCCTCCGGTATCTTGATAACGTGAGTTTTAGTGTCCGTTTGGTTGAGCTTTTATTAGTAGAGCTTTTACTAGTAGAGTTTTTGTCAGTAGAGCTTTTCTGAAAAGAGCTTTTTTTAAAAGCCAGTTGACTGTTTAACTGTCAATTAAAAAAATAACTTTTTTAAAAGAGCTTCATACAATAGACTGTTTGGCAACATAAAAATAAAAAGTACTTTTATTAATTTTAACTATACTTTATTTTGTAATAAAAATTATTTATTCATATAAATAATCTTTAAAGTATATTAAACAATGGGTTTGTGTACTTTATAATTGTTTGACAAATTCACTTCCATCTTGCAGAAAATTATTTAAAGAGATGTTTCATTTTCTTGTAAGAAATAAAATTAATATAAATAATAAATAATAAAACATATCAAAAAGTTAAATAATCCTAAAATAAATATTCAAATTGAATAAATGGTTAAATACATAATAAATTATGTATTTTATTATAATATAAGAAGATTTGCAATATATTCCAAGCATCTACTTTTTGTCCTTTGTGGTTGTCAAAGTCTATTATCTTATGCATGTTATCCTATGACCTAAGAATATAGCTCCTTAAAATTGCCATGAACGGTAACTGTATTTTTTCTTTGCAATCTCTTTAACTAGTCCAAGTATGTAGCTGTTGCCTTAAAATCTGAGTACGTAGCTGTTGCTCGAGTTCGTGGCCATTATTTACTATAACTGAATATCTTACATATTGGCAAAGCTTATCCTCGTATTAGAAAAGAAAAGGATTTGAAGTTACATCAATTCTTGCATTTAAAACAAATTCCACAATCATGATTATACACGTACCTGCATTTTAACTTTCAACTCAACACACACAAATATACACATAAAGCACAACTTTATTTCTTCTAAACCTTCACATATTCTTTTGGAAATTAAAAGAAATTGGATTAAACTTCCCCAAACGAGAATAAAATACCAGAGTCAGGTTACATAAAAAGAAACCAGGACAGGAAACATTACAATAAATATTGTCTACAAGAAACAACCCGCCAGCCTACTACAGTGATTTTGCCATCAAATTTCTACAAGAATGCAGGAGCAGGAATTTTCCCATCAAAATCCTCCTACCACATCAAGATGTTCATGAAAACATCCTGCAAATAAGGATAGAGTTTATGTCCAAGACAAGAAAGAACAGAATCATACAATTGAATGATGAAGAAGGGATTTAAATATCATTTCTGTTTCACCTTTTCTATGAAGGTGTCTCTCTTAGTGATTTTACGGCATCCTAAAAGAGTATCCTGGACAATACCCATCACTGGCCGATTTGATTAAGGGGATACAATGCATTTTGGCACTATCATTAATTCTAGCACTTCTGCCCTGGTTTCAAATGACTAAGGAACGTGCATATTCATTTCATCACCATCAAAATCAGCATTATATGGTGAAGTAACAGAAAAATTCAAGCGGAAAGTTGAGTATGGCATAATCTTGATTTTGTCTACAATGGCAACTTTACAATAAATATTATCTACAAGAAACAACCCGTCAACCTACTACAAATTGCAAGATACGAACAATCAGCCTGCTAAGAGAAGCTTTAGAGTTTAGGTTGTGGAAACTACTGCTGAGAAGGGTAAGTAATAAGGAGCTTTAGGCAGAGCCAAAAGCCAATGAAGAACCAACCATGTTCTACTTGGAAGGAGCCTTGTTCCCCTCGAAGATGAGAAACAAGTTTGGTCTCAAGTGCGCCCATCATATATAAATATTTTTTAAAAAACAGAGAAACAATGGGTAACTACTATCAAAGATACCCTGAATGAAGTGTAAGCAATTGAGAATACTGATTGTTTATCAGTTGTCTCTATTTACAATGTCAATTGGAAATTCAATCAAACAATTGGCATGCAACAATTCATTTATTACAACTTTTTCTCTCATCCAATTTTCCCAATTCCCATTTCAATTCTCACATATTATCTTACTACTGCCATCAACTTCCTACCGAAAATGTGAATTGTCAACATCTTAAACCACAACATCATGGTAAATAATTGAATTTCAAAAACTAAACCCTAGTTATAGATCACAATCTCAATACCTATCTCAAAGATTCAAGAGAAGAAAAGATAAAACATGGGATTTTCATCCCAACATTTTTACCACTTTCTGTATACCCAGCAACCAAAATAAAGCACAGAAGAAAAAACTCCTCGGTGAAATAGAAAGAAGAAACCTTTAAAGATGAAACAGTGAGTTTTAAAGAAGAGAAGAACCTAGTCTGAAGCAAGTACGGGTTCGTCCGACGGTATAAACTTGGAGGGCCCAAAATTATTCTGCAAACTAAACCCCAGAAAAAAGGAATTAACAACACTGAATAGCTATATTTCATATATAGCAATAGCTATATTTCATATACAGCATTGTATGAAGTTATGATTACATATTGCATGCGATTATAGAAGAGATAAAAGGGATGGTTAATCTTGAAATGATGACTTCGTAAATAATATAGAAACAGATGAAAAATATGAGAAGAGAAGCCTCGATTTTTCCCGCCAATCGAACAAAAAAAACAATAACCCACAAATCAAAGCAACGATGGAGAGAAAACCTACCGCTGGATCTTGCAATGTTTGGCAGATTTGGCTACACAGAGCAGAAGTAGAGAGAAGAGCTATTCAGCGTTGAACCAGATCATAGAGTTAATTGTTATTTACGGAAGTGACGCAAATCTTCTACCCGAAAAAGCTAAATTTTGGAGCTTTTCTAAAAAGTTCCAAATTTTAGCTTTTAGAAAAAACTGTATTTTGGCTTTTAAAAAAGCTATTTCTATTGTAAAAGCACTTTTAAATTTTTTCACCAAACACCTACTTTTTCCTTAAAACAACTTTTGCTGTAGATAAAAGTGCTTTTGGACCTTCCAAAAACTGAACCAAACGGGGGCTTAGCCTTTTAGGAAAACTAAACCATTATCACGTTTCGTATATACGAAAGAGAGAAGACATGATTGTTTCTGTTTAAAACCAAAACATACCGTAATTGATAATGAAAGCACTATAAAATCTCTTCTGGATCATGTAAGTAATTATAGGATAGTAAGTCGTGATATAAGATCGTCAATGGAAAATTATTGATTCTCAAATCCAAGTCTCTGATGCCACATGTTAATACTTTCTTACGTAATAAAATCTAGGATCTTGGAATCTAATAAATTTTCACAATAACATATGTGTACCTTGATCCATCGTATATCCGATACTTGATAATCTTCGATAATCTTCGCAAGATATCCTTTAGATTTTGTTTTCTCTCTCTTGGCCTTTGTTTTGTAACTTTTCGTATATGTTTAATGGAGAAATACTTGAAAGATTTTATAGGTAGAGAGAGAGAGGTAGTTATCTATTTAAAAAATTTAAACAATACCTCTTTTCATTATCATTATCTTTACATTCCATCAATGTAAATACATCATAGTATTTATTTTAATTAAACTAATATACTTAAATGATTAAACCAAAATATATGGGCCACATATAATGAAATTATCTAACATATATTAGTCAGGGAAAGGGGAAATCTTGGTGGTACCTGAGGACCTGCACCTTCTTTAATAGCTTTGCTTGTTGACTCAATGGTAAGAGGCGTGCACTTAAATGCAACAAAACCTTGAGGTCTTGAGTTCAAGTGGTGACTCATTCAAGAATCAAAGAGGACAATACCTTGATATCGCGGGCCACCTGAGGTGGTGCATACCCGGAGGGCTCTCCCACACAGTGCCCGGATACCAACAGTTTCGCATGCTATGATTTTTCTACAAGTAAAGTTTTTATTTCCAGACACATGGTCTTTGTAGAAGATCACTTTCCATTTAATTCTCATTCCATTAACTTAGCTAGAATCACGTCACACACTCCGCCACATTGGGTCAATCCAAACGATAGTTCATTGCTAGTGTTACCAAGATTGGTGTCCAGCCTCTACCACCGATCTTGAGGGGGCATGATAACGATAACATTACTGATCAGAGCTAACAGTGGCTTAATCTTAGGACTCAATCACTGATAGTCAATTATTCCAAATATATTGCTGTAATTATGGATAGATTTCTGCTGATTGTATACTGAACGTTAATGCCTGTAAGTGTATATAAACTGCATTACCTCAATAATACAAACAACATACTTTCATTCTATACATCTCTTATACAACCAAGCTATATAAAGATCAAAGTCCCCTTGGAGATGGTAACTCAGCATCCAATTCATTTAGTAGTTCTCACTAATAAACACAGTACAAGGTAGTGATTTCGGTGTTTCAACTCTATAATATTTAATTTTGTCAACATATTTACGTGAAGTTTACATAAGATTTAATAAAATATGTAAAAACTGATTAACCAGAAAAGAGCAACTGATCAAGTGATTCCATGGGGAACACATGTGCTAGATTGTTTGTAGAAAATTTCAGATAAGGAAAGAAAGAAAAGTTAAAGAAGACAGTATTAGATTTGATCAATTCAACATAATCTTTATTAAATTGTCTAGTGCTAATTTATAGCACTCACTCAACATGAACTAAGGAAACTTACAAGGAACTAACAACCTAGAAATTAATGGACTAGTCTACCACCTAATCTGCTGGAGTCAAAACAAATAACCATAACTTAAGGCATCAGTTTCCTAATGAAAATTAACAACCTTGACTTATTCATATCATAACTTAAAGCATAGATTTCCTAATGAAACTAAATAATCCTTGACCTATTCGTATTAAAACTTATCAATAAGAAATCCTATTTGGTCACATCAGCTCTTGGCCACATCAAAAGCAAATATGCAGGATCTCCTGCACGTAACAACTTCCTCCCCTCTTCAAGATTCGTTGTCCGCAAGGGAAAATGACGGAAAAGTATTTTGAAATCTTCCTAAGTAGCATCTTCAGCAGGTGCACCAACCTATTTGATCAAGACTTCTTCCTTTGGTCGATGCACCCCTTTCTTATCAAGCCGCCTTTGGAGAATTCTTTCTGGTTGTGGCAAATGGCTATATCTTTAGAGGATGGGGGCAAGTCAGTCAATGCTACTACTACATTCCCTAAGCATTTCCTGAGTTTACTGACATGAAAAAATTTATGGATTCTCAATCTCGGAGGTATTTCTAACCTATAAGCAACAAGCCCCACATGAGCCACAATATGAAATGGACCATAGTAGCATGGAGAGAGTTTGAGGGAGGCTTGAAAGGCCACCAAAATTTGCCTATATGGCTGCAACTTCAGATATACATAATCTCCTACCATGAACTCAACATTCTGACGCTTATGATCATTGAACCTTTTTATACAGTCCTGAGCCTGCTGTAATGTAGTCTTTAATTCCTTGATCATCTCATCACGCTCCTAAAGATAAAAATCCACTGCTTCAACTTTGGTAGTGCCTGGAGCATACCGAATCAGATGAGGAGGTGGAACACTATAGACAACCTGGAAAGGAGAAATCTTAATGGAGGAATGAATGGAGGTATTGTAAGTGTACTCTGCCCATAGAAGTCACTCCTTCCACTTCTTTGGTTGATCACCTGAAAAACACCTGAGATTTTGTTCCAAAACCCAGTTAATTACCTCTATTTGTCTGTCTGATTGAGGATGGTAACTGCTGCTCATGCTAAGTTTGGTTCCTTGCATTTCAAACAGTTTATCCCAAAAACTACTCAAGAATAGTTGGTCCCTATCATTGACAATATTGGTAGGAATCCCATGCAGTCGAACAATATTTGCAATAAAGGCTTTTGCAACCATGAAAGCAGTAAGCAGATGAGATAGGGGAATAAAGTGAACATACTTTGAGAGTCTGTCAACAACAACCTTGATTACTTGACACCCTCTTGAAATTGACAATCCTTCAATGAAATCCATTGAGACATTAGTCCATATTTTGTTTGGTATGACAAGAGGTTGGAGGAGGCCGGCTGGAGCTAGATGATCTGCTTTGTTTCTTTGACAAACATTGCACTACCTGATGTAATCCAAAATTGATTTTCGCATCCCGTCCTAGTATAAATCAGCCTGTGCTCTATTGATGGTTTTGTGAAAACCAAAATGACCACCAGTGGCTGTGTCATGAATCTCGGCTAAGACTATGGGAATAAGAGGAGAGGTAGGACCAGTGACGGAGCCAGAACTTTAAAATAGGAGGGCCCAAATGTTTAATTTTTTAAAATCTTAGGGGGCCCAATGTACTAATGGGCTCCAAATAATTCCGTTCATATATATATATATATATAATTTTTTAAATGTTGGGGGAGCCCAGTGCACCATGGGCCCCCACGTAGCTCCGTCTATGGGTAGGACTGAGGATGACTCGGTCTTCTAAGAACAATACTCTATTCCAGTTTTGTGCCCTGGGATGATTTTTAAATCGGTCATAACATGGATCACGATGGCACTCCTTCTATAGTTGCTGCCACTATATGACTTTGGGTGAAGAAACAACATTGAAACAAATCTCAGCTCTGCAAGAAAGGGCATTGACAGTAGCATTCTCGGCCCTTTTCTTGTATTCTATCCTGTAGTCGTAGCCCATGAGTTTAGACAGCCATCAGTTTTGAGCAGGAATTGTGATGTGTTGTTCCATCAGATATATCAGACTTCAGTGATCAATCCTAATAGTAAAAGAGTTACCCAAAAGATAAAGTCTCCATTTTCGTACCAATTTCACAATGGCTAACATCTCCTTCTCATAAGTTAAGTAAGCGATTGAAGCTTCCTTAATGCCTTCATTGAAGAAAGCAATTGGCTGGCCCTGCTGCATCATGACTGCACCTATTCTATCCCCACTTGCATCACATTCAATCACAAATGGTTAAGAAAAATCTGGTAGTCTCAGAACCGGTGCATGAGACAAGGAATACTTGAGGTGTTGGAACGCTTCTTTATCCTCATATGTCTAGTGGAACCCGTCTTTGCTCAATAAATGGTTAAGAGGTGTTGCAATAATACTGTAGAATTTGATGAACTTATGGTAGTACCCGGCCAACTCTAAAAAACCACGGATCTCATGGACCATTTTTAGAACGAGTCAATTCCATACGGCTTCAATTTTACTTGGATCGGGCTCAATTCCTTTTCCAGTCAATACATGGCCTAGGTAAGAAATCCGTTGGACTCCAAACATGCATTTTTCACGTTTTTCAAAAAGTTGATATTTGTTCAAAACTGAGAGGACCGCTTGAATATGCTATAAATGTTATTCCCTTGTTTTAGAAAAAATCAAAATATCATCAAAGAAGACTAGGACAAACGTACGCAAATATGGTCGGAAGATTTCATTCATGAGGCTCTAGAAAGTGGATGGTGCATTAGTAAGACCGAAAGGCATGATCACGAACTCATAGTGTTCTTCATGCGTGCGGAATGTAGTTTTTGGAAATCCTCTTCATAGACCTGAATCTGATGGTATCCTACCCTTATATCGAATTTGAAGAAGTATCATGCCCCAAGCAGATCGTCCATCAATTCATCAATGACCGATATTGAAAATTTATCTTTGATTGTGAGAGCGTTGAGGGCGCAGTAGTCCACACAAAACCTCAACCCCCCACTGGCCTTTTTTACAAGCAAAATTGGAGATGAAAAAAACTCGTACTGAGTCTAACTAACCCTGCAGCCAAGAGTTCACGAACTTGATTCTCAATTTCAATTTTCTGAAAATATAGGTATTAATAGGGTCTGACTGAAACTGACTTTGCATTCGGTATTAATAGGATTCGATGATTGTGAGTCCGGTTTGGAGGTAAGGTAGTTAGTTTTTGAAAAAATCTCTCATTATCCTTAAGGATTTGTTTGAGATCTTTTTGCATGTTTTCAACCCCTATGGATTTGCATTTATATGGGACCATCTAAATCAGAAAACCCATTTCCACCAAGTTGCTAGAAAATAGGTGTTGGACATCCTTATCTGAAAGAGCCTCTATCTCCTTCCTTTGCATTCCCTCAAGCGTGTATTGATGTCCATTAAGATTGAATGCCATAGTAAACTTCTCATAATCTGCACGTATTATTCCCAATGTTTCGAGAAATTGTATTCCCAACACGAAAGGACTGGCCGAAGTCGACATCAACAAGAAATATGCTTCCACTGTGCACCGCTGTATCACCACCTTCAATCTACGGCATATTCCTGCACATTCAACATGCTGTGTGTTGGCTACTTCAATTACCCACTTTTTGTTGTTGTCCACCGGAAGCCCATATTTCAAAACAATCTTCTAATCAATGAAGTTGTGTGTGCTTCCACCATCAATGAACACCAAATAATCCTTGTTTCTGAATTTTCCCATCACCCAAATTGTTTGTGGGTGTTGAGAACTTGTGATGGCATGGAAAGAGATTTCAGGTACCCTATTAGATTCCTCATCTTTTTCTTCTTCTTCATCAGGTGGTTCATTTATTATGTCATCAAGACCTTCAGTCATGAATAGTTGTGGTCGAGCACACTTGTGACCAGGAATAAATTTTTCATCATAATAATAGCAAAGTCCTTTATCCCTTTGTTCTTTGCTTCTTGTGCTGACAGCCTTCGGAAGTTTGGTAACTCATTCCTTTGGCTTGGCATTGGTCTCAAAACTCATGAAGTTCCTACTGGCTTTTGTGTAGAATTTGTTTTCCTCCGAAAGCCTACGTTTGGTCATTGATGACTCTGGTATCTTTCCTCATCCAATCATGCTAGTCGAATTGTGTCGGGAAGAGTTAGTGACTTGTTCATCCTTACATCCATGCGCAGGTCATCTTTTAAGCCTCAACTGTTAACGAGGAAGCTCTCTGGTAGCACATCCATTCTATTAGACAGCCACTCAAATGCCTCTTGATAAACATCTACGGTAGAATGTTGTTTCAATCTTTTGAGAGCTTCACCTGGGTCTTCATAGTCCGTTGGCCCAAATCTCTTTAGGAGTGCTTGGCTAAATTTTGACCAGGATAGGGGTCCCCTGATTTTTGTGTACCAGCATTCATACCATTGTAAAGCTAAACCGTCCAAATGGAATGATGAAATGGATAACTTATAATTTTCTGCTATTCCAAGATATCCGAAATATTTCTCAGAACGAAATAACTAGCCTTGTGGGTTATCTCCCTCAATATGTGGGAATTGTAACTTGGGTTGATGCTTAGGTGTATCTGTATTAGGTGCTTTGAGATTGTCTTGGTTGGTTCTTGAACTTCCAGCTCTCGAAAAAAGGATTGTCTCCTGAGTTCTGTCGGGTTGGTGTGCCCACCATTCTGAATGGCAAGAACTCATTTGTGAGGTTCTACATCATTGCACTAAGTTGGTCATAATTAATATCCACCTTCGTCTTCAAATGATTATTGTCACTGACCTGAGTTCAGACAATCTCTTGTTTTTGAAGTAGCTTAGTAACTTCATTGCGAAGATTGGTTGTTGCCTTAGTTCTAGTTTCCATTGTAACCTACTTTGATACCAATTACTAGATTACTTGTAGAATATTTCAGATAAGGAAAGAAAGAAAAGTCAGAAAGGAGAGTATTAGATTTGGAAAAGTGAGAGAGGAGAGTATTAAATTTGATCAATTTAGCATCATCTTTATTAAATTATCTTGTGCTAATTTATAGCACTCACTTAACATGAAATAAAGAAATTTACAAGGAAATAACAACTTAAAAATTAGTGGATCACTATGATGGATTCAAAACAAATCACCACAACTTAAGGCATAAATTTTCAAATGAAACTCAACATCCTTGAGCCTTGACCTATTCGTATCATAACTCAAGGCATCGGTTTTCTACTGTAACTCATCAATCCTTGACCTATTCGTATTAAAACTTAACAATAAGAAATCCTATTTGGCCACGATCAACTCTTGGCCACATCAGAAGCAAACATGCAGGGTCTCTGCACGTAACAGCATGGTCAGTTCTAACGTGGACCAAGAAAATGTCTCTGAGAATGATAAATGAATGTATGTCATTTTCTTTGAGATCTTGATGATGGATACTGTCAAATGATTGAACAAATAAACACTTTTTGATGCATCACTCTCCAAGAATGCAAGGACAAATTGGGTTTTAGTGCGAAAAGGGAAAAGGGGAAATAAGTTGAAATCAGTGTTTTGAAACTCGGACCGATCATAATTTAGAGGCTTTATTAGTTAACGGTTTGACCGGTTTAATTACCGGTTGAATCGGTGCGATATCATAATTATATAATAATTATATTTAATTATATATAATATTAATAATATTAAAAACTATATATAAAAACAAAAAAAAATAAAAATAAAAATTTTATTTAATCAGTGGTCAAATCGAACCGATCCGACCGATCAATTAACCAATTTTAACCAATTTTTACTGTTTCAATTAAAAACTAATTTTTAAGGGTGAATTAGACTAAATAACTGACTAGTCATCGTCGGTTCGATCTGGTTTTCAGAACAGAGGATGAGAGTTTGCGTATTCATGGATTTGAGATAAGAAAGCAAATCCCAAAAAAGACCAAACCAATAACAGGGGAACTAAAAGAAGACGACGATGCCAGGTGTTATTACCTCGTAGTTCGTAGTAACCGAGGAAGGAGCCTCTAGTGCCACGTCGTCGTCGTCCTTTTCAAAGGGATGTGGGTCCAGAAACAAGGTTTTTTGATCGGGCTGGTCAATAGCAACATTTGTCATTTGTCAGGTCACGTGTGTTCTTCGCACCCTTCCACTACCTTCGGCGTCACTCCTTGGACTCACTTTGGACTCACCGTATCAACCGATCACAAAGAAAAAATCCCATCTTAAAAATTCTCTCTTTTACGTCTGCTTTCTTTTGTCATAGATTACAAGCTTTAGCACAGGAAGCTTGAAGGGAGAATCTTTGAGAATGCCTGGAATCAGAGGACCTTCGGATTACTCGGAAGAACCACCTCGTCACCCTTCTCTTCGAATCAACGCCAAGGCCAGCTTTGCTTCTACCTCTGCTCTAAGCTTCTTCTTTTGCTTTGAATCCTTTCAATACTATTGTGCTTTTATTTTCTGTTTTTTTCTCCCACAAAGGCTTCTAGTTTTGCTTTGATATGTCTCCCATGGAGATTCTAGGTGAAAGACTGTTCTTTTGGGCCTGCTAGGATGAGTGTTTAAATAAAATTTCTGCGATGGGATTTCTTATTCCAGGATACATGGATTTTGATTATTTTAAAGCTCAGAAGAGAGCTTCCTTAAGTTTATATGCTTATGAACGTTGTGAAGCTATCTTTGATATGCCTGCTGTCAGAATCTTACTGTTGTTACTTGTAGAGAGATTGTCTTTTGAGGTCAAAGGTGGACACTTTTGTTGGAGGTTTTTACATAATTGTCTTTTGATTTCAAAACTGGATGCTCTTTTGGTTCTTTTGTTTGTACTATGTCCTTGAGGTGTATCTTGGAGCTACTCATCATTTTTTGAGCTTATTCTTGAAGAGATTGAATGGATGGTTTGTTCAACTCTTATACAGCAACCTTTTAACGCCGAGCCACCTCGTTCAGCGTTGATTGGGTCCTACGTGACACCTGTGGATTTGTTTTACAAGAGAAACCATGGACCCATCCCTGTGATTGACGACATTGAAAGGTTGTGCACTCACTTTGTTTCTGTTCCTGCTTTTCTTAAACCTTAACAATTTTTTATCTGCTACCTGTTCGCCTGAGCAGATATTCTATATCCATTCGTGGTCTAATCGATAATCCGAGAGAAATGCTTATGAGAGATATCAGGTAAGTTGTTTGTACATTGTTTTTCTTAAATTCCTTTCTATAGTTTAGAGCGATCTAAGGAATTTACCTATGTTGTAAAAGTACAGGATGCTTCCAAAATATAATGTCACAGCCACATTACAGGTATGTTGAATAATGCAAATTTGTTGGCCTGTGCTTGATTACTCAGTTAGTGAAACTATTTGATTTAATTTTTTCTTTATTTGGTTCGTACGAGATTCTCAGTGTGCTGGTAACAGAAGAACTGCCATGAGCAAGGTGAAAACTGTGAAAGGAGTTGGCTGGGATGTTTCTGCTATAGGAAATGGTTTGTTTTGTGAATTCTGAGTTTGGAATTATGACTCAAGCATATATTTGTTACTTCTCTAACATCTATGTTTTAAATGCTCCTTGATGATTTAAGTACTTATTCTTTTGGTATGGTTCACATAGATGCTTTGCTGATTTTTATGTGGAAAGATCAATTAACTCAAACTGGTTTAGGTTTGGACTTTACGTCCAATTTGCTAACTATATATTGTTGATACTTGGAAAAATTAAATTGCAGACATAAGTAAAGCAATAAACAGTAATCTATTAGGTGTTTTTAATGATTGAACACGAAGTGATCCTTAGCTTTTCAGGAAGAGTTCACATATTACATTTCTAATTATTTGAGTGCCTTTCAGCTGTTTGGGGTGGTGCCAAATTGGCTGATGTTCTTGAACTTGTTGGCATTTCCAAATTGACAAGCACCACAAGAGCAGGTGGAAAACAAGTTGAATTTGTTAGCATCGACAAGTGTAAGGTATTAATGCTGACATTTCTTGAATAGTCCTTGGAAACTTGTTTACTTGTTTGGTGTGCGTCTGTGGTTGGAATTGTTTGTGCATATGTTTCTTACTATGAATATTGGTATGTGTAGGAAGAGAATGGAGGACCCTACAAGGCATCAATTCCTCTTATTCAGGCTACAAACCCTAATTGTGATGTTTTGCTTGCATATGAGATGAATGGAGAGGTTAGTAAGTGTTGACTTTTTATCTTTTGAATGGAGAGGTTAATGATGTTGCTTCTGTGAATTTGATCTTTAGTAGGCTTATTTTTCTTACCGTTTACTAAATTATTTCATGATGGAGATCATTTTTTTCTGTTCAAACAAGTTCCATTTCCCACCTCTTGCACACATTCTACAAGGAAAACAATGTTCTTTTTTGTTTTTCAACATTTAGACTAGGGTCATCCAGAAAAACACTTCTGTCTTCTTCCTTTTCCGTTGGAGTTTCCCTTCTTAGGGACGGAATTTTGTGAGCCTTTCGCTTACCTTGTGAATGATTAGTGTCTACATTCAGAACTCAATGTGGTTTCTGGACATTTTGTGACTACTATTCTTAGTCTTATTATTATTTCATCTCTCCGTAGGACATGAGGGACGGGATTTTGTGAGCCTTTCGCTTACCTTGTGAATGATTAGTGTCTATTTTCAGAACTCAATGTGGTTTCTGGACATTTTGTGACTACTATTCTTAGTCTTATTATTATTTCATCTCTCCGTAGGACATGAGATGTTTGTTATTCTGTTTCATGGCATACACATTTCAGGATATTTGAACGAAGAAACTGAAATCATGAAAGTTGTACTGCTTGTCAAAAGTTATGAATTTCTCAGATGTCAAAAAAAAATTTGAGGATGATTGTTTTCTGCACTTGTTCTGATTTGGTTTTGTCAGAATGTCATGTGCACTCTTAAGACAGTCTGCTGTTGTGTCTAACATATACAACTGAGTCTGCTGTTTCCATTCACTGTCAAAAATTAACTTCTGTCTTTCTACCTTTGCCAAAGCCTCTAAACAGGGACCACGGTTATCCATTGAGGGTGGTTGTCCCAGGTGTTATCGGTGCCCGTTCTGTCAAATGGTTGGATCATATTAACATAACTGCAGAAGAATGCCAGGTTGAAAAATGATATGCCTTATGTCAAATAAGTTTAAAATATTTTGTCTGTTCCAGTCATCATATGTTAGAATTTGCTTTTAGGGATTCTTTATGCAAAAAGATTACAAGATGTTTCCTCCATCAGTGAATTGGGATAACATCAATTGGTCCACTAGGAAGCCACAGATGGATTTCCCAGTCCAGGTATTTCCTCTAGGCCTTATAAGAAGGTTTTCCAGTTTTCATGTTCAATTGATTTTCTTTTCAAACGAGTTTTTTTTAATTCTCTGCTTGACAGTGTGCCATTTGTTCTTTAGAGGATCTAGCTTCAGTAAATCCTGGAAAGGTTAGTTGTTGCTGTTCTAAATTTTATTCATGTCCACGTACACATACATATATTCATCTCTTTCGCAAGTTGTCATCATCCATGGATTATTTCATTGATCAGTGGTGATGTTTATAGTTCTCTTATTGGAATGAAATACAATACCCCTCAAATCCTGCAGGTGTTTTTGGTGATTGATTAGACATAGAACCATTTTAATCTTTTCCTTTCAATTTATTCTGCAGGTTAAAGTTAGCGGATATGCAGCATCAGGAGGTGGACGAGGAATTGAGAGAGTAGATGTGTCTGTTGATGGTGGCAAAACCTGGGTGGAAGCCTCCAGATACCAAAAACCTGGTCTTCCATACATTGCAGATGATATCAGTAGTGACAGATGGGCTTGGGTGCTGTTTGAGGTCACAGTCGAACTCTCAAAAAGCACGGAAATTGTGGCAAAAGCGGTAGGTGTCATCCATCCATCATAGTTGTATGCACTTGGAGCAACCAGATGAACCAATGGTTGTTACAGACTATGAGCTCCTCCTTTTTATGCATACAGTCTGAAGATTTCAAGAAATTGCCTGTTAAATGACCGTTTCACCACAATAGCTTAAACTGTTGTGTGAGGCCAATTTAATTGGTTTTATATATTTATTAGCACACCTCCTCAAGTGAAAGTTCTTTGAGCTTGGAACTTGCACATGCTTACTCTACCTTGTGCTGAATAATAGGTGAGTGGTAGGATTTGAACTCACGACCATTTAGTCACAAAGATTCTAATACCATGTTTTAAGTGACCGTTTCACCACAAGAATTTAAGTTGTTGTGTAAAGTTAACTTAATTGATTTTATATATTTACTAACATTGCCAGCTAATAACAATATAATGGAAACAAATTAACTAGATTGATGGATACAGGGTAGAAGAACTTGTTATACCAATTCCTAACTACTTAGCACCGACTCGATAAATACATATTAAAACTTTTTTCATTATATAATTAGGTTATTGGCATTGAAATGAGATACAATTCCATATATACTTGTCATCAAAGCTATGATTATCCAACTCATGATGTTTCTTCTTCTCATCATGTACAGGTGGATTCAGCAGCAAACGTCCAACCGGAGCGTGTTCAAGACATCTGGAACTTGAGAGGGATTCTGAACACTTCATGGCACCGAGTTCAAGTCCGTCTCGGTCACTCAAATATGTAAGGGGTACGTATTTAGTTCGATCTCAAATGGCATCAAAGCTCGATAACTCTTTCGCTGAACTGTTTGAACTTTTAGTTTCTTTCCCTGGCAAACAAATGTAGTTTTGACTAACTTTCTGGATAGATATTCAAATCTTCTCCACACCAACTATCTTCAAAGTTGGTGGTCGTATGTAGTTGATAATTATGAATTCTATTGATTATTGAGATGGATATGTGAGGTTAGTTTGGTATGCTCCTTGGCTTTCAACTAGGTTTTTAGCAATAATTTAAAAACCAGATTGAAAATTAAACCTGTAAGATAAGATATTTAAAGTGTTAAAAAATTTGATCAATATTAAATTATTATGAAAATGGCTGAAGTTTGAATAAAATTAAAGAATTTAAAATATGATTCCTAACTACTTAGCACCGACTCGATAAATACATGTTAAAACTTTTTTCATTATATAATTAGGTTATTGGCATTGAAATGAGATGCAATTCCATATATACTTGTCATCAAAGCTATGATTATCCAACTCATGATGTTTCTTCTTCTCATCATGTACAGGTAGATTCAGCAGCAAACGTCCAATCGGAGCGTGTTCAAGACATCTGGAACTTGAGAGGGATTCTGAACACTTCATGGCACCGAGTTCAAGTCCGTCTCGGTCACTCAAATATGTAAGGGGTACGTATTTAGTTCGATCTCAAATGGCATCAAAGCTCGATAACTCTTTCGCTGAACTGTTTGAACTTTTAGTTTCTTTCCCTGGCAAACAAATGTAGTTTTGACTAACTTTCTGGATAGATATTCAAATCTTCTCCACACCAACTATCTTCAAAGTTGGTGGTCGTATGTAGTTGATAATTATGAATTCTATTGATTATTGAGATGGATATGTGAGGTTAGTTTGGTATGCTCCTTGGCTTTCAACTAGGTTTTTAGCAATAATTTAAAAACCAGATTGAAAATTAAACCTGCAAGATAAGATATTTAAAGTGTTAAAAAATTCGATCAATATTAAATTATTATGAAAATGACTGAAGTTTGAATAAAATTAAAGAATTTGAAATATGATTCAAAGAGATATTCTCATTTATCAAAAATTTTAAATTTTAACCAAAAATATATATTGTTAAATAAAAATTAATTGATTTAGTTTAGTTTATAAAGATTTATTAATTTACAAAAATTAATTAATTAATTAATTAATTAATTGGTTGGTTTTTAACGATAAGAGTTATTAAAGTAAATTGAAATTAAAAATTAAAAATTGAACTGAAAAATATAGCAATCTAAATGTACTTTAACATTTATAATAAAAAATATAAATTAAAATTTAATATTTTACAATGTTTAAAAATAATTTTAATCATGTATTGATAAAAAAATTTAATTAGTTTTAATTAATACGTGAAGGATAAACTCATCCTTATCACGAATTTGGATAAAAACAATTTTATTTTTTAATAAAATAATATTACTACCTTAATAAAATTACTTTTTACCTTTGTGACTTGACTTAGTCGAGAAAGGGATAGAAACTTAGACTTTTCGACGGCCGAAATGAAATACAAGTTGTACAAGTTGAAGATACTTAGACAATAATCCATACCTTATCCTCTCAAAAAGATCAAATGTCTCCTAATCTTTCATTAGTTTATGATTATTAAGTCTGAACATAATGGTGTTCATACTTCAACATCAATGATATTTAGTATCCACTTCGATGGATTTGCTTTTCATTTAATAATGCCAAGTCGGTCCAAGAACACTATTAATAAATTGAAAGCAAAATGAATTAAAATAATCACGAGAGATCAATAAATATATAATTATATGATATGTGAACAAGCTACAATCCTTTTATTAATTTAAAATTCCCACATCAAAGTGTTAGTCGGTGTTTTGTCTTTTTACAATAATATTTTTATTTTTATAATAAATTAAAATTATTACTAAAATTTTTTAAATTTTCATTTTATTGATTAATTTTTTAAATTTTGTATAAATTAAGTCACGAGATTAGTTTTGTTTATGTATCGTGCCAGATTACGGGAATAGAATTTTTGATCTAATTTATATAAATTTTAAATTTTAATTATTAAATTAAAATTTTGACACTTTCCAATTTATCTTAACTTGAGTCTTCAATAATAAGGGGGGGTTGGTACGGTAGATGGAAGTATAACGTATATGTATATACATGTGAGTTGGTCCGGACCATCTCCTCCGTTCACATCCACACGTTGCTTTCCGGACAAAAATGACAACTGGGAAAGAGAGAGAAAGACTGGTCCGCCATCATATCTTTGATTTTCCCACGTGTGTATTTTCTTTTAATAATAAAGAACCTGTAATGATTATGTAATAAAGAGACTGTAATAATTATGTCAATTAAGGAGATCAGATTTTTTATTTCAATTAACGAGTTTTAATATGTAAAAAGGATCAGATTCCTTTTTTCAGTTAACCAGTTCTAAACTTATTTCATTAAATCTCATCTACACAGGTTTTATTAAAGGATTAGAGTACCTTATTCTTATTATGGTGCTCTAATTATGTTCCTTTTAATCTCATCTACACATTTATGTGGATCTAATTATGCTCCTTTCAATCTCATCCACACATTTATGTATGATCTAATTATGTTTCTTTCAATCTCATCGACACATTTATGTGAATCTAATTCTGTTCTTTTCAATCTCATCTACACATTTATACAGATCTAATTCTATTCTTACATAAATATATAGATGAGATTAAAAGGAACGGAATTAGAGCATTCTAAGGAGAACAGGGTACCCCAACTCGTTAATAAAGCCTCTATGCATGTATTTGTAGGGTCACACAAAATCTTCTGAACCTAACACGATGTTTCGCCAGTTAATTCAATTCGGTTAAGTATTAATTACGACTTCCCAAAGGGTTATTCTTACTATGATTTACTTCTTCCTACTAAGCAACCCCACATCATGTTCAATCTGCAACTTGCGATTGTCTAGTACTCCCTCCGTTTCATAATAAAAGTCGTTTTAGAAAAATACACGTTTATTAAGAAAACTAATAAAATTATAGATAT
>JANIJH010000224.1:4547037-4558260 GCA_024520975.1 Erythroxylum areolatum | reverse complement strand
AAGTCAACAATGACACTTATTTTGAATAATTAAAATGTTTCTAAAACGACTTTTATTATGAAACAGAGGGAGTATAACTTAACATGCGAAAAGAAGCAGATTATCAATATCAACAAGACGTGTAGATTCACGTATTAGGAAGCAGACTTGCCATACGTGATTTGGTAAAAATCGCATATGTTACTAAATGCATATGTTAATTTTTAAGCTTTTAGTATATTTTTATTCTTAACTAATTGTCATTTTAAGATTGAGATGCTTTGAAATTATAACATGATAAAAAAAATCGGACTAACTCAATTCGATCTGATCTAATTTTAAACTCAACAGATCAAATTTTGATTGATTAGGTCTCGAGTTAAAATCATGTATAAGAATTGCCTTAAAACTCAATCGATAATTTAAAAGTTTAAAAGTCTCAACTTTATCATTAAAATGATGTAATTATGGTAAATTTTGATATATTTATATTCATAATTAACTATTATTTTTAAGATTAAGATGAGTTGCGATTAGACATGATAAAAAGTTTGATATGACTCACCTAATCTAATTTGAAAATCAACAAATTAGGTATTAAATTGGACTTGTAGAGTTTAAGGACTAACCTACAATTCCATCAAAAGTTCAAAATTTTCAAATCTTACGATTAAAACAATGTGATCTTGACATAATTGACCACAATGGTATTATTTTGATCTATACATTTTAAAAACTAAACTTTAACATTTTAATGTGACTTCAATTGAACTTTGAGCTAAATTAGTACTACTCGTAATAAACATTAAACGGATTTGGGTTGGATTACCATTCATAACTGCAATTTTGCAATTCCAATCATTGACATAAAATACTGGTAGGATGAGTTACACCACACGAGATCTTCTGTATTCATATATTTATTTAGGTCCACGTAAATATGTGGATGAGATTTAATAGAATATATTAGAAACAGATTTATGGAAATAGAGGATTTGATCCCAAATAACACTACTTTCTAGTATACTATAATAATAATGTTTAAAAAATTAAATCGGTTAGACTAATTTAATAGTTAAAATTTGAAATTGATTAATTTTTCAGTTCGATTCTTAATTTTTTGTTTTGATTTAAGTTAATAATTTTTACTTTTAAAAATAATCAGGTTATTAATTAATTGATCAGTTTTTAAAAATTAATAAGTTTTTATAAACTAAAATAATCTAATTAACTTTTATTTAAAATTTTTAATTAAACTTTAAATTTCTTTATAGATAAGGATGATTTTTTCGATCATTTTCAAATTTTTTGATTTTATTTAATTTTTAATTATTTTATAATAATTTAATACTGTGATTAAATCACATATTTTTTACTTTAATTTCTGGTCCGACTTTTATATCTTCCAAATTCAGTAAAAGGGATGCAAACAGTACATGTTACTTCCGTGATTGTGGCCCACAACCACCAAATGCTACCATATAACACCAAAAATGCATTAAATAATCACAAAAAATGTCAAACCCTACGTACACTCATTATTTGCGTCTGAACACGTATAAATTTGTGCATGAAATTTAATTAAAGAGTTAAAATTTTATAATCAGAATAAAAAATCTAATCCTTGTACGATTGAATTAATGTAAATTTGTGGATAAAATTTAATAAAACAAAATTGGAATATTATAATCAGAATAAAAAATCTGATCCCTACATACGAGCCACTTGAGGATTAATAATTATTTGTGTATTGGGATTTACTTTTCTTAAGAAAAAAAGAAAATTAAGGTTGAATATTTTATAGTGGGATGAGCTTATTTATATACCGATTACGCTATGCATCATGTGCTGACCACTTTCATCACTTAAATTAACTAAAATGGCAAGTTTCACATCTTCTCCAATCACTCTCAATCTTCTTCTGCTGTGTTTCCTTCTGTTAAGCGTCTTACTTCTTTATCTTGTCGTCGCAGTTCTTTCCGCATTTCCACAACTTCCCAGATTCTCGTCCGGTCACAAGCCGCCGAGTTGTCCTGTAATTGGATGCTTGATTTCTTACTATCAGAACCGAACCCGCCTCTTAGATTGGTACACTCAAATGCTAAAAGAATCAGCAACCAACACCATTGTTGTGCACCGGCTTGGTGCACGTCGAACCATTGTGACGGCTAACCCTGAAAATGTGGAGTACATACTTAAAACAAACTTCAATAACTTTCCCAAGGGAAAGCCTTTCACTGAGGTTCTTGGTGACCTTCTTGGCTGTGGCATATTCAACGTGGATGGGGAGCTTTGGCGCGCACAACGTAAGTTGGCCAGCCATGAGTTCACGGCCAAGTCCATCCGAGAGTACTTCATGCTGACATTGAAGGAGGAAGTGGGAAAACAATTGTTGCCTGTGTTGGAGCGGCTGGCAGAAACAGGAGATGTCGTGGACTTGCAGGAGTTGCTTAGAAGGCTTGCGTTTAAGATGATATGCAAGGTTTCTCTGGGAACCGATCCATGTTCTTTGGATCCTTCGTTACCGGTCGCTGATCTTGCCAAAGCTTTTGACATGGCGTCAGAGATATGCGCAAAACGAGGAGCTGCATCTGTGTTCATGGCCTGGAAGATTAAGAGATGGCTTGGGATCGGATCAGAGCGAAAGCTCAAGGATGCTGTTGAACAAATTCATAGTTATGTTTCTGAGATAGTTGCGAACAAGAAGAAGATAATTGAAGGAGGACATAACCATAACAGTGAAGATTTCCTTTCCAGGCTGATATTGGCTGGCCATAAGGAGGTGATCATCAGAGACCTCGTCATCAACTTCATAATGGCAGGGAAAGACACGACCTCAGCAGCAATGACATGGCTGTTCTGGTTGCTTTCCCGTCACCCCAATGCGCAGAGAGAGGTGGTGAAAGAGGCAAAACATGTCATTGAAAGAATGGTGGATTACGAGTCATTAGCTGACTTAGTTTTTCTGGAGGCATGTCTCCGCGAGTCAATGAGACTATACCCACCAGTAGTCTGGGACTCGAAGCATGCCATGACTGACGATACATTGCCTGACAAGACAGCACTCCGGTCAGGAGATAGAGTGACTTACTTCCCATACGGAATGGGAAGAATGGAGGCACTTTGGGGAAAGGATTGGTCGGAGTTCAAACCGGAAAGATGGCTTCTCCAACATGACAAAAGAAGAGTAATAAGGAAGGTATGTCCTTACAAGTTCCCAATTTTTCAGGCAGGGCCCAGAGTGTGTCTGGGGAAGAAGATGGCTTTCATACAAATGCAGTATGTGGTGGCTTCCATACTCGAGAAGTTCGAACTCCAGCCTGTTAGTTCAAGTAAGCCGGTGTTTGTGCCACTCTTGACAGCTCACATGGCAGGAGGGTTGAGAGTTTTGGTTCGAAAGCGGAATAGTTAAACATTTAGCAACTAGCCAGGTGATTAATCTAATCAGTCAATGCATGCTTGATTAAATTTCTAGGAAGGTGCCTGATTATGGAAATTTTTTTAGTAACGACTAGTAATATAACTTGTAAATTTAAGAAGTCAACGTTGGTTAATCTGCAGAATTGATCCAAAAACATGTAGGGGTGGAAGATAGTGACCTAAGGCTTCACAGTTTTAGAATCTAATTGTTCAGAAAGCATATGCTAATAGAAAGGTTATCACCTAATCTCTCGAGGTTATTTAGCGAGTCAGCTATGGAAAATCAAGTGACGGGTTGTTCGATTCGATTTTTGCCCCGCAAAGCTCTAACAAAACGAAAAACACTATGGTATTAGTATCTGGTTCTTTCCCAATTAGCATGCCAGAAGTACCAAGGACATGTATTCCTAACAAGTTACACCAAGTCTTAAGTTGTTTTACAAGAAAAACAACATTCCTCCTGCATCAAGCATGGCCATTACATGTAAAATGGTTAGTGGTTGTTTGTTGTAACAGTACTCTAGCCAGCATTGTAGAATCCCCAAATTTACAGATGGTTACTATGATTAACCATTTTCAACAACTCCCCAACTCAAGTGCTTCCGGAAGCATCACCTCCTGCAGTGGGCTTCCGGTTTAAGTACCGAATAACAGCATCTTCAACCCTGTTTCAATCATCGTAAGAAACCACATAAGAGTTTGGTATTTCTTGTACCAATTAAAAAGAATGTCATTAAAACAAATAAAGTTAAGGGGGAGGGGCAGAATGTTCTTTCCCTTCATGTTCTTATATTTCAGGCCAAGTAACTTTTTAGCAGCCTATAATGTCGAAACGACAAAAAATGTAAACACAACTGCAGCCACACGAATTATGAAGCATAAAAGCTACTATTATTCATCCTGCATTAACATTGTCCAAAGGGGCTACCATATTGAACATGTCACTTCATACTAAAATCCAAGCATGATCCCAAATATGGTGTAATTAACCAGTGATAGATATGGTATTCCTCTATGGAAAATAAACGATCTGATATAACAATAAAAAGTCAGAAGTTGCATTGCATTGGACTAACCAGGGTTGGTTGAAGAAATCTGAACGTCGCTCTTTCTCTGCGCTTCTACTAGCTTCTCCAGCAACAAGTTTCAAATCCCTGCTTTGAGATTCAATCAAAGCATTAATAAATTCAACAGGTGATTGACTAAATCCCAGAAAGAATGCTCGCCTTCTCCTATGTTCATGAATTTTTCTTATTGCACTACATATAGCTTCATCACAAGTATCAATCTCTTTGCTCTTTTCTGCATTCCCCAATAACGCAGACAATTCCCTCTGTATCGGAAAGGGCATGTCCACCATCACATCATAGCAAGCTGTTCCTGCTGGACTATTTCCAGAAAGTTTAATCTTATGCTCCAGGAGAACTGGTTGTGGTGGAAATAAATGAGGTGATATCCTTTGTGAAACCATTGTAAACTTCATTTTTGCTTCCCCAAATACCTTCTGAAGAGGTGCATCACAATTAAAGAAAGAAGGATCGTCTGGATTCTGCAGCTTCCTAGCCTTCACATAATGCCAGATTGCAGCTATTATTCTTGGACGTGTATCAACCTCAATTCCAAGAACTTCCATCAAAGCTGGCGAAAGTTTGAATTTCTCAGGCACATAATACATTTCAAGCCGTATGCTCACGGTAAACTCCTTATCCCCATTCCTCTTAACCTCAAAACCCTCATGAGGTGCAGGCGATCGAGCTTGCTCCCATACAATAACATGATTGTCAGGATATAATCTCTGATCCAATGAGATGGTTACTCTCTTGAAAAAAGATGAGAACTTTGGGTACAATGGGTTATATTTTTGAACAGCTCCAGGTTGATCAGGATCTACACCATCCTCCAAAATTCTCCCAACAATTTTTAGAGTCCAAGTTGGTGGTTCGGCATTGGGCTTAGAGGGGATGGTTTTAATCTGGTTTGCAAAAGTGTTAAAAATATAAATTCGAAGAGTTTTCTGCAGGCTAGGAGGGTTTTTAAGGGCCTCCTGGATGTCAACCTTCTTTCTCGCCAGTGCAGCATCCACACGAGACTCAAACTCAAGCAGTTGTGTGTACAGAGCGGACTCTGGCAGAATTGCTGCCACTCTTTCCTGTAGCTGCCTCTCAGGAAGTTTTTGCTTCTTTTTACGAGCAGCATTGAGTTCCATAGCTTTTAATGGAGAAACCATGTTTCCCATAGGAATACCAGGAGGCCGCATCGGGGGCTTTTGAGCAAACCTCTTTGCACTTGCACTACCCATGGTTGAAAAAGGAGGAGGAGATGAACCCAAGTTCCCTAATCCTGCAGTCTGAGCTTGGCCAAGAGAAAAACCTTGAGCATGTAACTGTGCCTGATATTGTGCCTGTGCTGCTTGAACTTGTGCAGCATGAGCCGCTTGTGCTTGTGCGTGTGCTGCTTGAACTTGTGCCGCATGAGCCGCTTGTGCTTGTGCGTGTGCCTGCTGTGCTTTCAACTGCGCTTGTGCATTGACCTGTGCTTGGGACAGCTGGAACTGACCCTGAAATCCACTACCTAGTTGTGCCTGTGAAAATGTTTGATTTGTGGGCATTGACGGGTTGACCATCCCCACATTTCCAAATGGTGATGAGGATTGGCCAAGTCCTTTGGGTTGGTTATTGTTACCGGACATGGCTATCACTCTGATTTCAGTGTTCAAGCAGTAAGCATAAGCATGTAAATCACCTCAACCTACCACAATTCAACCTTTCAGAGCTTCTAATGCACAGAATCTAAAATCTGTCAATCCTTAAACCTCAAACACAAAAGCAAACGCAAAACTCCTTTCACAAAACCCTAAAACCAAATAATTTTAAGACACTAAATACCTGAAGAAACTAATTCTCAAAAGGCAAACTTTAGCTACGCCCACAAAGAAATGCCGAACAATTCAAACTAATATCCCGAAAGGTGAGCATCCAAAGCCCTTGATAAGAGTGAGGGACACTGAGCTTTCAAGGGCGAGGAAAGAGAAGAGAAGTAGAACAAAAGCAACCCTTTTCCGCTACAGACCAAAGTAAACGTAGACAAAATACAGGATTTCAGAATTTCTAAGGAGTAGAAATGAGAATTGAAAAAAAGAAACAAGAAGAGGAGGGAAAAAAAAAAAAAGGGATTTGAGATTTCAAAATCTTACGCAGAGTAAATGCAAAAAGAATGAGTTTTGATAGAGCTCTAAGCTTTCTCTGTAGCTCGATACCTCTGCCCTGACGGAGGAGAGACAAAAGCCCTACCTTTTGTTCCTCTCTCTCCCTCTCTCTTTCTCTCTCTTCGTTTTCTTCTCTGTTGGGATCCTTCTTCTTTCTTCTAAGCACGCCTCAATGCATCCAACGACACGTCGTGACAGGAAGACTGCGTTCTCGTTAAACCGCGACGTCGTTTAAGTAAGGTTTTATCTCAACATATATATATATATATGTATACTATGAAACATATGTGGGTGAATGTTATATTACGTTATGATTAAAAAACCGTTCAAATAGTTTAATTTGAAAGTTTTGAATTAACTAAAATTTTCATTTATTTTAATCACTTTTGTTATTAAATATAGATCAATTTAATAATTGATCGATCGATTTTTATAAAATAAAATTAATTAATTAATTTTTATTTAACAATCTTCTTTTTAATTAAACTTTAAATTATGGAAACCTTCTTTAATTTTATTTTAAAATTTTCAATTTTATTCAATTTTGAACCAAATGTATGATAATCTAATACCGCTCGAAACTTTTAAACATTAAACTTTTGTCTCACCGATTTAACTTTCAATTCGATTTTCAAAACATTATATAAATCTTAAATTATTTTATATTAAGCTTGAAAAATTTGCTCTAAATTGCTTATCAAACAATTTTTTTTCTAATTTTTATAATTTTAGTTAGGGTTAATTAAAAAAATCTTAAATTTTGGTCAATTTTATAATTATAGCTCAAATTTTAAAAAGTAATATTAAAATGTTCAAACTTTCAATTTTTAAATTTTAATCCAATATTAGTGTCCCAATTATCTTTGTTGACATGACAGTGTCACGTGTCGATAAACTCTAATTAATAAGACACATCAATCTTAATTAACATAAATGACTTAGATTAATAAAATGATATCATTTTATGATATAACTAAACGACATCGCTTTAACAAGATTAAATCCCTATATTCGTCTGCCAATCCCTCCTTCGGGATGTAGACACCGTTGTTTCTCTATTCTATAGTCGTCGTTTAATCTTATCAGTTGCAAGAGCCTATCATCTTTGTCATTCTGCATAGGCCTGTCTAACCACACCACCCTATACATTTCCGTTAGTCTTCACCATAGTTTAACGTAGTTTTTCCAGCGGTTCCATAACTTATAAGTTGACTCAATCCCAAAAACTATGTGATAGAGGTTTGTGGTTTTTATGATTTTTAGGGCTTTATTGCAGCGAAATAGTAAGGGATTTTTTTTTTCGTTATCCACGAGGTGTCTTAAAAGGGTCTCAATTATGAGAAGACACTTTTAAATTATCCATTTTTAGATTAATCCTCGCTCTAGCCGGGTAGGTCTCTTGCAGGAGGCAAAATTTTAACCTCAAGTTTTAAACGGCTGCATACATAAGGATGATTTGAACCTACAATCTCACTTAAATCAAAAGAGCTCCTTACCAACTCACAACATCCTGGGGTTGCAATTTCTACTTTTACGTGGATACGACGTAGTGATAATACATTCCAGAGACAAAAAGAAGCCAGACCAGTGTTGGTGCTGTCAGTGGCCAAGTAAAAACAAGATATGGAAACCTCGTATTCCCAAAGACAACGGAGATGGGTTTCATGTTAACTTCAGAACAAGAACAGAGAAAGCAACCGACGTATCAAAACCATCAATAATGCTTATTTTTGGGCTGTGTTTTAGGAAAAAAAAATACAAATTTAAGCATTTTATTTTATTGTTACTAAAAAAAAAGGATTAGATCATTTGAATATAACATATTGACATAATCTATTAAAATAATTAAACGATATTGTTTAATTAATCAAGATTTTTAATGTTAACCATTGTTGATGTCTCTTATTAATCAGTGTTCATGTATCATGTCAATAAAAATAACAGAGTTATTACCGTCAGGTTAGAATTAAAAAAATAAAAATTTAAATATTTTATTATCACTTTTAAATTTTGAGTTATAATTAAAAAATTAACCAAAATTTGAGATTTTTTTTTTGTGGTTAACCCTTTTAGTTATAATGTGATGCTTCCTTTTGTAAAAATAATGATGCTTAAATTAGATAAGTTCAAAAGTATAAGATTTAAATAACAAATTTTATTAATTTTTATGTACTCATTTTAATGAAAAATTTTACTAAAATTGTGTTTAGAGTATTTATCAAGAATTTGCTATTTACGCAATACTTTGTTAAGTTTCGTTTAAATTTAAATTTATATAATTATCTAATCAAATTTTATTAATTAATAAATTTTCTTTAATTAACTAATGTTCGGTTCATTAATTTACTCTATAAATTATTTAAAGTAAAATAAATATTATTAGAGAGATATTTGTATTTGTATTTTGTAAATGTAATAATGTATTTAATATAAATTGATATCTCTAACATAATAACTTATATTTCAGACAAATTAATGTTTTAAATTAAATTATTAATTTTTTTAAAATTAATTACTTATTTTTTTAATTTGACTTTAAAAAATAAAAAAATTTGAGGAACTTTGAATTGGTTATCTCTTTCTATAAAGGTTAACTACTTATGTAAAAGAAGCTGAAAGGCAAACCCACGCTAATGATAATATAGGCCAAGGACCCAAAGTACACTCAACACCTTCCTATAATTCCATTCATGGCATTGGCTACCTCACTCTCTCTCTCCCCCCCAATTCTTTGTTTTTCTTGTCACCTTCCAAAACCCCACTGCTGTGTAGTAAATAAGGGAGATGGAAAGATAAAGGAGACCAATCAAATAATTTAAATAACTCACTTGATTTAGATTCTTATTCCATTTAGAAATGAATTAATGCATGATATTTATAGATACATAAGACACTTCTTTGAAATAATACAACTATTGGAAAATATAAGATAATAAATGCAAGAAATATGCATAAGAAAAAAACAATGAATGTCAAAATATATTAACTAAATAATGAATTAAGTTTAATTAAATGCTCCAATACCTCCCTTAAGCTTGATTTTTCTTGATAACTCCAATCCACACACGCTACTTAGCAAAACTTTCAAACTTCAATCTTTTGGTAAAAACATCAGCTACTTGACTATCACTTCTCACATAAGAAAACTCAATTTCTTTATTCTTAAAACACTCATTTATGAAATAAAACTTTGTATCTATGTGCTTATTTCGATTATGGAATATAGGATTCTTCCCTAATGTTATAGCATATTTTTTATCCATAAAAATAGAGGTAGCTTCATCTCAAGTTACATTTGGCATCTTCAACAACTTCTTAACCAAATTGCATGTGTGATAAAAGAAGTAACTGCAACATATTCGATTTTACACGTAGATAAAGTCACAATGGACTTTTTTTAGAACTCCGAGTAAAAGCAGTGTAACCTATAAAAAAATATAAATCTGCTTGTGCTTTTTCTATCATTAACATCACCTCCCCAGTCACTATCATTATAACCAACAAGTTGAAAATTAGATGAAGAAGAACAGTGCAAACCATAGCCAACAGTATCTTTGATACATCGCAAAATCTTTTTAGCCATTGTCATAAGAGTACTAGTTCAAGCTTCCATAAAATGACTTATAACCCCGGCTCTAAAGAAAATATCGAATTTTCTGTAAGTCAAATACCTCAAGTTTCCAACAAGACTCCTAAAAAGAGTTGGATCCACCTTTTCACCTTCCTCAAACTTTGACAATTTTGTTGCACAATCAATTGGAGTATCAATGGGCTTGCAATTCTTCATCTTAAATTTCTCAAGAATCTTTCTTGTATAAGGCTCTTGAAAAATAAAGATACCATCATCATCTTGCTTCACTTTAATATCAAGGAAATAGGAAATAAGTTTTATATCAGTTTTTTCAAATTCTTTAGTCATCACCTTCTTAAACTCTTCAAACATATATGAATTGTTACCTGTAAAAATCAAGTCATCAACATATAGGCATACAAGAAGAATGCTTCCATTTTCACCTTTTTTGACACAAAGAGAATGTTCTTGGGGACATTTGATGAATCCTTGGCTTTGGAAATACTTATCATTACGACTATATCAAGCTTTTGGAGCTTATTTCAAGTCATATAATGTCTTCTTTAACTTCAATACTTTATCTACTTGTCCTTTCACCAAGCACCCCAATTGTTGTTAGATAAACACCTCTTACTCAAAGTAGCCATTCAAGTATATTGATTTGACATTCATTCGGACCAAAAACTCCAAGTTTATTAGTCACATCAAGTTACAGTGTGAAGCATCTCCAGTGTCTTCTCCACCAACATCCCACGCCATCGGTCTGCTGCCACCATCACCTAGTTCCTTGCTTACAACTACACATCTGGACAAGTTTTTGGATCTTGGTGTCGCAACCATCAGCAAAAATTGCCAGCCATGTCATACTCGCATAAGTACCCTGTTTCGGGATTGCATGTGTCATTGCCAACTTCAGGATCTGGGCTTTTCTGGACCGCGCTTTACGTGGAAGCGGGGACAACTCCAGGAATGCTTAGATCGGGCTTTTGGCTCTCCGGCGTGGCTCGTTGCGTATCCGACTACCAGGGTGCGACACCTGCCTTTTCTC
>JANIJH010000224.1:4510520-4543899 GCA_024520975.1 Erythroxylum areolatum | reverse complement strand
AGAATATGTTTTACTAGTCAGTATAAAACAACCATTCTCAACTTGGTCCAGTTAGATACATACAAAATGTACTAACATATATTCATATTATGCAAATCTCCAACTGAATACAATTAAATAATTGTTCAATGAAAATAACCATTACATTTGCATGGTTAATAGTATATATCTATCAACCTAGTAATTCCAGCTTTTGATTTTCAGTTCCTGGTTGGTGATGTCAAGTGGTTTCATGAGTTCTTTGTCATTCTCGCGTAGGAAATTTAAATTCTTTTTCTGGGCATTTGTGGTTGATCATGTCAATCAAAGTTCGTGTTATGTATAAGAATTTTAACAATTGTGTTTGATGTACTCAATTCTCATTTATTCGTATGATTTGGAGATAATAATTTTGATCCGAATCAATAAAAAAATGAGATAATGGATTTAAAAGTATTTAATTGTTTTTAATTATTTCAATCTAAAGCTAAACTTTTTAAACATTTCATTTAGTAATTAACATTTTAAATTTTGTACGAATCATATTAAAATGTTATTTTTGTTCGTGTAACTAATAAATACAAATTTATGTGATATCTGATAGACACATTAAATTAACAAAAAGTAAAATAACCTTTTGATCTAATTTATACAAATTTTGAAAGATTATTGACTAAACTAACAATATCAAAAAATTTGACAATAAATTGAAAAAATTTCTAAAAAATTAAACATTGTTTAATTTGTTATCTCATCCAAAACTAAATTCAAAAAATCAAATTTATTTCCTAGTGTTTAAATTTGAGTTTGATATTTTTTCAAATTGACAAACTAAAATTTCATGGGAAATCTTAATCCTAATATTTTAAAAATCGAACTAGAAGCTAACTAGTAAAACAAGAAATTTAAGGTTTAAAAAATTCAACCGATATTAGAGGGCAATAAAATTAATTAAATATTAAATAAAATATAAGAATTTAATTATAGGAGACTGTAATTATCTATTAAAAAACCTAAGGTTTAATTAAAAATTTTATTAAATAAAAATTAATTGATTTATTTTGAATTATAATAATCGATCGTTTATAAAAATTGATTGATTAATTAAAAAATCAATTAGTTTTTAATAATAAGATTATTAAAATGAATCGAATCGAATTGAAAAACTAAAAATTGAACAAAAAAATTAACTAATTTAAGATTTCCGTGACTAAACTAAATCAAAAACATTTGTTATTACTCCTTGCATTACAGCTATGTCGTCCCTGATTTCGATCAGAGGTGAAAATGGTTTCTCAGGTTTTTTAGGGATGATCGAGTTGGTGAAGTGGAGAGCATGAAGTTAAAAGATTCTATGTTTGAATCTCCCTACCTATACTTTCTCAATCATACCTATCGTACAAAGTTTGAATAGTGCGAAATACTCTATTAACGTGATTTGCAAGTTATTGTATCAATCCAAAGACTTACGCAAATGCATCTAAAAGATAGCAAATATAGTTCCTCCATTTCGTAAAAAAAAAAAAAGTTTCTCGGCCGTAACATCAACACCCTGCGGCAAAGTAAAGTCTTTCAAATGATATATCAAGTACTTAAGGCATAGGGTTAAATAAGTTTACCAACCCTGGACATAGCATACAGTTTAAATCGAAATTTAAACAGTAATTTAAATGAACCGAATTATTTGGAACAAATTAAATTGATCTTCTCATAACTTAATTAGCTTAAATTTTAATTATTAACATAATAATTATTCAAAAACTCAATCAATTTAATGATAAAAGTTTTTAACGGTTTAATTTTTTAGTTCGATTTTTAATTTTTTTATTCAATTTATTTTAATAATTCTTATTATTAAAAACTAATTAATTTATTAATTAATCCGTCAATTTTTATAAATTAATAAATTCTTAACTAAAATAAATCAATTAATTTTAATAATTCTTTAATTAAAATTAAATTATTTAAAAATATTTTTTGATTATATTCATTATACTTTTTATTACCAAACCCTAATTTATTGTGTTTAGTTGGAAAAATACAAATTAATGAATTATAGAAATATTAATTTATGAAGTTTTCTCTCTAGCAAACTGACACGTAGGTCTGTAACATCATCCTTTGCGACGTCTCGAAAATGCTTTTGTTCTATAGTCATGCTTGTAATGAAACCGCCACCAATTTTGTTGTTTTCTTGTAATCTGGCATTTATCGTTTGTTCGATTCAAATAGGAATTAATATTATTTTAATATAATTAACAATTATATTAAATTACTTAATCAATCAATTTAGCAAATTAATAAGTTATATACATCAAAAGAAATTAATTAAATTTTATTTAATAATCAACTTTTTAATTAAATTTTAAATTTTTTAACGTCTCTTTTAATTATATTTTAAAATTTTAAACAGATTTTATAAAAATTGGTTTAACTTTCATTCCGATTTTTGTAAACATTTATAATTAATAAAAATTTTTAATACAAAGTTTAAAATTTTATAAATTAAAATAGAATTATTTTAGATAATTAAACAGCATTATCTTAAAAACAATTCGGATAATCAAACATATTAGATTTATTCTGTAAAATTTTATTAATTAATTTTAAATTAAGGTACCAACCTATTCCCACTCATTGAATGACTTAAATTGGTAGGGCAATCCTTCAAGCATTTCTCCACCATATCATGTACCAACTTCGATTCTTGTTAGTTGTCCCTCATGAAAGAGATGTTGACACTGGAGCTAATGCTTTGCTGTTTAGGACCAACCACCTTCCTCATCTGTCAAAAATGGTGGCTCCGTTGGCAAGCTATTTTGCTTCCCAAGAAAAGCACAACTTTCCCAATCTGTGCTGCTTCAGATGCCATTAAAGAAAGCCAATTTGGGAAAGTTCTGATTTTCCTCGGAAGCAAAAATAGCTTGCCAATAATTATGACGTACGATCCTTTGGTCCCTTTCTTCTGTACCTATTTTGTGTTATTGTATCTGAGCCATCTATTTACGTGGGTACAGAGGAAAGGGATCAGAGGATTTGGTTTCAATAACTTTAGCGTGAAGATGAGTTGGTAAGAGATTTTTTTAGCTCACGTGAGATTGTAAGTTCGAACCATCCTTATATATGCAGTTGTTTAAAACTTGGAGTCAGAACTTTGCTTCTCGCAAGAGACCTACCCGGTTCGAGTGTAGATTAGCCTGAGAATAGATGACTTAAAAGTGCATTTCATAGTTGGGACCTTCCTAAAATATCTCGTCGGCAACAAAAAAAAGCTTGCCAACAAAGCCAACATTATTATATATATACCGTCGTCATTATCATCATCATCACATTCAGTCTAAACTTCTGCAATAAAGCGGAGTCTGAGAAGGTATAATAGTACGCAGTCTTACCTTGTATAGTAGAGAGCTTGTTTTTAATAAACTCACATGTAAATAAGACAATATAAGAGTGATGCAGGTTATAAAGAAAGTAGGTAAAATTAGAACAATAAATTACTATATAAAGAAAATTACAATAAATACATAAATAAATAAAAATAAAAATAAAAATATCAAGGCATACATGAGAGAGTCTAAATTTGCAAGTGCCTAATAAGTTACAAAGTCTAATTATTCTTGTCTCTGATTAAGTTAGGAGACCTTACTTAGAGACTTTAAAGATACGACAATCTTATTATCCCCATATACTTGTCCCGATAAGCCAAGTTGAATGCATGTTCGCTTTGATATACATGTATATATATGTGTGCGTGCAACATCTCTTTTTTTTTTTAAATTTGGTTGACTGCGAAATGTTTGAATTAAAATTAACAGATGTGAAATAATTATAGGCGATATTAAAATTAAATTAAATATTTTATATTATCTTTACTTTATCCACATTATCACTACCTATTATTTGAACAGGATCAGGTTGGAAGGTCAAACGCACATGGATCTCATGCGATACGGTACACGTGACTAATTGTGTTTCACACTGTGTTTATCTCCTCAGGCTCAAAGGGCGGCCTTTCAGTTACCTGAAGAGACGTTTAATTGTGACCGTTCATGGGGTTCACCGAATCATCAAGATCTACACGCGTGTGCACTTGTGGGTTGGGAAGATTAGATGGGTCTTATCTGTCAGTCATGAGCGGATGCTAGTCAGAGAGTATCATAAGCAACTCTAATAATGCACGTCAAATTTTCAATTTTAATTATTTTATTTCAACCTATTTTATTAAATTTTATTTATATACTTATTTAAAATTTATATAAACACATAAATGTGATTTAATAAAATATAACAGAAGATATGATCCTTAAGAATGAGATCTTGCCTTCCAATCTTCTTTATCATTACAAATTAATATATAATAGGATACGAATTAGTTCATTCTAACGTGAGGCCAGCTTTTAAAAAAAATTAATTGAAAATTGTAATTAGTAATAATATAATTTAAGAAATGTGCAAAAAAAGGAGTGTTATGTTAATTTTTAAAATTAAAAAATACTATTATGCTAACTTAAAAAAAACAGTAATTCACAATTGTTACCTTTTAAATATACACTAAGTAAAATTTCATATTAACCGCTCTTTAAAATATACACTAAGTAAATTTTCAGATTAACCGCTCTTTATTAGTCAGGTTCTGTACGATAAACTCGATCAAAAGAACATAAAGAAGGAAAATTAAATACAGAATCTTTTGACCTTATATCTTTCCACTCTAGTAATTATAAATTAATAGATTGTCACAAAATTTTATGTCATTATTAGATTATCATTATTCATTCGGCAATTTATTACCAAACTTCCAAAGCCATTAACAAAATCAGTGTACTTTTCATCATCTTTGGACCCAATTTTCTTGGAGAACAAGGTTTTACTGTGGTTCTTTCCATGTATACGCAAGAACATTGGTCTGTCTGGTAAGAAATGTGTGTATACAGATGCACGACAAAGCAACTATTCCTGTTTTTTCTTACACAAAAAGTTCAACGAGAAACTTAATTCACGTTTTTAAGACTTCACTTTAGCTCATTACTAACCACAAAACTAAACAATATCTTATAATTGTGTTGAAACAAATCATGTAAGCAACTTCCCCAAGTCAAAGTAATGATTTCTGCTCTACATGGTGGATTCCAGTTTGGTGATCTGATCCATATCCAAAAGAAAATAAAGTAGCAGCAGCGAAGAGCTTTCCAGGCTCTGTCTCTGCAACTTTTTGTGGTTGTTTTAAATGGAGGAAGAGTCGAACCATTTGGCAGAAGCAAGCACAACTAGTAACACGGAAGCTGGTGAAGAAGAAATAGACCCAGAAAGCAATACATTACAGCTGCCACTTCTCAAGAGAAACAGAACTACTCTGTCTTCTAGTCCACTTGCCATTGTTGGGGCCATAGTCTCCCACATAGAAAGCTTGGATTATGAGTATCAACTAAGCAACCTTCTCTCTTTTTTGCATTTCCTGCATAACATTCGCGCTAGAATATGATCTCTGAGTTGACGTGGATTCGGTGCAGGATTAACGAGAATGATCTCTTCAAACATGATTGGAGGAGAAGGTCCAAAGTCCAAGTTCTGCAATACATTTTCTTGAAATGGACTCTGGCCTTTCTTGTAGGACTTTTGACAGGATTAATAGCCACACTCATCAACGTTGCAATTGAGAACATTGCAGGGTATAAGCTTCTTGCTGTCGTTAAGTTGATAAGAAACGAGAGGTTTGTGAGATCATCCTCCCATCTCAACATACATAGACACCAGTTTGCTTTAATCCTCATGGTTATCTTTGATCAAGAGACTTTGTATGATTTTGGCGATGCAGGTACTTGACAGGGTTAGCTTTTTTCACAGGGGCTAATCTCGCTTTGACCGTGTTTGCTGCTCTTTTATGTGTATATTTTGCTCCCACAGCCGCAGGACCGGGTATACCTGAAATTAAGGCTTATTTGAATGGAGTTGATACTCCTAACATGTATGGTGCTGCGACATTGATTGTTAAGGTAATTAGTTTCAGAGTTCTTTATATTTCTTTACCTGGACAAAGCTGGTAATAAATTCAATAAGCAGTTCGATCATTTCTGGAAATTGTATTCCAAGCTCAAAACAGTTTCTTCTTGTAACCTGCTTTAGTTATAAAGCATGGGGCTGATACTGTCAATCAGAAACGATCTCAGAAAATCTTTCAATGACCATGATTCACACGTTTTTTTTTCTTTCCTTCATCAGTTTCACTGGATCATTTAATCCCTGCGACTTCAAATGATCAATAACAATGCAGTGTACAAATCTTAAAGTAGTTGTGGTTTCAGCTAAGCAGACTAAGACCCTGTCGTTGCATTGCAGATATTTGGGAGCATTGCAGCTGTCTCTGCTGGCTTAGATTTAGGAAAGGAAGGACCTTTGGTTCACATTGGCAGCTGCATTGCTTCCTTGCTAGGCCAAGGAGGGCCTGACAATTACCGTCTCAAATGGCGATGGCTTCGCTACTTTAACAACGACAGGGACCGCAGAGACATAATCACCTGCGGTGCTTCCTCAGGCGTTTGTGCAGCCTTCCGTGCCCCAATTGGTGGTGTACTGTTCTCTCTTGAAGAGGTAGCAACATGGTGGAGAAGTGCACTCCTCTGGAGAACTTTTTTCAGTACAGCAGTTGTGGTGGTTGTCCTCAGGGGTTTTATAGAAGTCTGCCAATCAGGAAAGTGTGGCCTCTTTGGTCAAGGAGGGTTAATCATGTTTGATGTAAGCACTGTCACAGTAAGTTATCAGTTGATGGATATCGTCCCAGTAACCGTCATTGGCATACTTGGTGGAGTTTTAGGAAGTCTCTACAATCATCTCCTCCACAAGGTCCTCAGACTATACAGTCTCATCAACCAGTACGCAACTATTCGCAGAACTCGAGTTTCTCTTCTTCAACTTCTATGAAACCAATTCACATTTCGGCAGGCGTAAATTGGAAGACCTAAATTGATAATTTTTCAATCAAGTTATATAAAGGGTCTGTCAGGTTGATTTGGAACTGTATATTTTATGTCAGACTTTGCTGATAAATAGTTCTTTCTACGTGTTGCAGGAAAGGAAGAATGCATAAGCTTCTTCTAAGTCTGGTAGTTTCAATCTTCACTTCAGTGTGCCTATTCTGTCTCCCTTTCATCGCAAAATGTCAAGCTTGTGATTCTCATGGAACAGCGGATTGTCCTACGAATGACCGGTCAGGCAACTTCAAGCAATTCAATTGTCCTGATGGCTATTTCAATGATCTTGCCACTCTCCTCCTTGCCACAAATGATGATTCTGTTCGACACATATTTTCTTCATACACGTCTAAAGAATTTCAGATCACATCCCTCCTCATTTTCTTTGTGCTCTACTGTATTTTAGGAATTTTTACCTTTGGAATTGCAGTACCTTCAGGACTCTTCCTTCCTATCATCCTTATGGGCTCAGCATACGGTCGCCTCCTTGGGATTGCAATGGGATCTTACACTAACATTGATCAGGGGCTCTATGCTGTTCTTGGTGCAGCTTCTCTCATGGCTGGCTCAATGAGGATGACAGTTTCACTCTGTGTAATCTTCCTGGAGCTCACAAACAACCTCCTGTTACTTCCCATGACCATGCTAGTTCTACTCATAGCTAAAACTGTAGGAGACAGTTTCAACCCAAGCATTTACGAAATTATATTGGAACTGAAAGGCCTGCCTTTCTTGGATGCAAATCCAGAGCCATGGATGAGAACTCTCACGGTTGGCGAGCTTGCTGATGCCAAGCCACCAGTTGTTACACTTTCAGGAGTGGAGAAGGTGTCAAGGATCGTAGACGTACTGAAAAACACCACTCACAATGCCTTCCCCATTATAGACGATGGGGTGGTGCCACCAATGGGACTGCCCATTGGGGCAACAGAACTCCATGGATTGATACTAAGAGCTCACCTCATAAAAGTTCTGAAAAAGAAGTGGTTCCTGCAAGAGAAGAGGAGAACTGAAGAATGGGAAGTGCAAGAAAAGTTCGATTGGGTCGAGCTTGCTGAAAGGGAAGAAAAGTTTGAAGAAGTGGCTGTTTCTAGAGATGAAATGGAGATGTACGTTGACTTGCATCCCCTCACCAACACAACACCTTACACAGTCGTGGAGAGCATGTCAGTAGCAAAAGCTCTGGTTCTATTCAGGCAAGTTGGACTTCGCCATATGCTCGTAGTTCCCAAATATCAAGCTGCAGGGGTAAGTTACAATTTATTTTCGGGTCTGTAATTCTCTTAATCTCGAACTGAAGTTGTAGTTAGATCAGTCTGAACTTAAAACTTCATATATAATGTACTCGTAATGTGTGCATACTTCAATTTTAGGCCCCTCCGGTGGTAGGAATCCTGACCAGACAGGATTTGAGGGCACGCAACATCTTGACTGCATTCCCTCACCTGGCAAGATTCAAAAGCAGAGAAAAGTCTCACTAAGTTCCTTTCACTCCAAATCATAATGGCGGCTTGTTTGGAGCAATTCTTTCTCTCCCTGTGTTCCTGGAAAGTTTTAGCTTGAGTTCAAGTTCCATAGAAAAGATTCAGTGCAATACAGAAGTCACGAACCCCATTCAATTTTTACCCATATTCATATGCTTAATCCCTTCCAACATTAAGAGAAGATACAACCAATTTGTACATGGAAGATTTTATGTTGCAGGCAATTAACAAGATGTTCCCTGTTATTTGTATTTACCCTGTCATCCTCTTCATGCGCCATTAGCTGAATTCTAGGGGAAGATCTAATTTTAGGATAAATTGGTAGATGAGAAGTCCATATGAGTTTCCTGATTTCTTTTTCAAAGTTAGCAAGGTTAATCATTAACGGCTGTCGGGAACACAATTCCTGATGGTAGAACGAGAGGAAGAAGCTCAACAGGAGCAGTACAAATCTCAGATAATTTTCCAGGATCGGATTGTACTTGATCTTACAAAATCTTCTAACCTGTGGTTTATTGTCTCCAGATATATAGCATCCTAATACACGAATACCACCTAGAGAAGTGGCTGATCAAGAGTTGTACAAGCTGGTTGCAACGAGTTCCAAGTCCTTGGGAACACAAACCACCGGAACTCAGAAATATTGCCACTAAAGAGTTGCAAATTCAGATCATAAGTTATGATCAAAAGCGAAAAACAAGTAGATACCATGGTTCAATACTATCAGCTATTAAAAAAAGCATTTCTTATTCATCGCCTTACGAACAGTTAGGATAGGAAGGATACATCAGAAATCTTGTTTCACTTCAGATCAAACAAGATTCAACTTTTGAATAAATCCCAATTACAGTAGTAAAGTTATAAATGCTTGCGGTCGCCCCCATCATGAGTTATGGAGGAACACATGCTAGGTCATAATCTCTCTATGCCACTGGTAGTTGACTAATCATCAGTGCCAAAGTACCGATCACCAAATTCACCCATTCCAGGTATGACCCGGAATTCTTTATTTAGTGAAACATCAATCTCTGAAGTCACAATTTTCAGGGAGGGGAACCTTTTGCAAACACAGTGAATTCCCTCGGGGGCCTGAAATTTCAATATGAACTGTGTCAATCGTTGCAACCACTTTAACAGGAGAAGTATACGTAAAAAAAGGATCAAGACTCACTGATATTAAGTTTAGGAATATAATGTGTGATTCGGGAACTCCCTTCTGTATTAGTAGTTCAATAGCTTGGTTGGCGGAGTTACCTACAAGGAAAACCATAGTATCATAGAAATTATATAGCTAGGAAAACATAGTGATAGTAGCACAGGAACGTGAACAGTAATCATCGTATCAGTCGTCGCACAAGATGAATAAAGTTAATACTTGATTGAAGGATGCCCTTTCATCAAATCAAAGCTAAAATATCTCACATAAGGGCTCACTTTTACGGTGACAACAAATATGAATGATCACAGCATCCAATTTAAACCAAAACCTCTGCTAACAGAAATCACAAATGCATGTAAATTTCAAGTGCATGCAAAGTAAATACCAGTTGCAAGAACAGGATCCAGAAGCAAGACATGGCGCTCAGAAATATCCTTGGGAAGCTTCTCATATATAAGCTGCATAAATTGGGAACAGGAAACTAATTGTCAAGATGAACAATCATGGCATATAATACCAGCAGGGCAAAGCTAAGTCCTAGTTCAACCTTTTCAAGTACAAACTAGATTACCTGTTTCCCATTATCCCCATCACGGTGAATTAGAATTTTCCCAATTTTTATTCCTTTGCAGCAAGCACGCATTGCATTTTCCATGCTTTCTCCACTATAAATGGCAACAGGATAAGTTTGTTAGCATTAATGCTCAAGTTAGAAGCCTTACAATGCCTCTTCAGCTATCTGAAATCGATCACAGCTTCATCTTGTAAGATAGAAAGTGTGGTCCGCAGATGGATAGAAATACAGAAGCCAGTACCTGACTTAAAGCTCACCTTCGAACAATGGAGACCCCACAAAGTTTCTTACAAAAGTCAACTCCAGTGTAAACTGATGCTGAAGTGAGTAAAACTATCATTCAAAACTTGCTCAAGATAGGAAAAGCAGTCAAAGAACTATATCACATTCCATCTATTCAAATTAGATAGTTCTCAAGGTCTGAATGTCAGATTACTTTACTGCAATTACAAGTGCCAGTTTTGTGATAAGGAAGCATAGTTTGATTAATAACAATAACTAAGTGGCGGGAAAGGAGTTGCATTATCACAACATAGCTTCGCCATCACCCTCCCCCTTCTATACCCCTACAACGCCCGGACAACACAAAAAAAAAAAAAGAAGAAGAGAGAGAGAGAAAAAAAGAGAAGAGGAAGATGATCATGATATAGGAGAAAGACAACAGTTAAAGGCAAGGAAAAGAAAAAAGAAAAAATGTAGTAAAAAAGAATAAAACCATCAGGGTTTGGTCTGATAGCATGGAAATATGAATACATTCTCATTTATTAGGTTCAAATCTTGAAGGTATACATGGCGAGGAATGATTTATACATTTAATTCCAATGTACTAAAAGAGAACATTAATATCCGCATAGAAAGGACTAAATAGTTCAAAGCTTCACAAGATATTTTCGCTGACATACCTGTTGGGGTAATAACTTGCTTTTCTGTGAATGGCAAATGGCCAAGACCATGCTCTACAACCTGAAAGTGAAACTCAATTGCAACAATCATTTATCTGTTCTTTAAGAATAAGGATATTCTCAGTAGCAATTCTCAGCTATGTAGAGAAAATACCAGACGAATTAGACGATCTGAATAGAATACAAAGTCGTGCTTAGATATGTCCTGATCTCGAATCAATGTATGCATACCTCTTATCTGCAGCACAAGTTTCGCATGTATGTGAAGCAAAACATTCCCAAATTGCAAATCAAATTGCAGAACAAAGGAGACCTTCCAGTAGATATATTTTGTTACGTGACATTACAATGCCAATTCAAACCATCCTCATATTTTGCAAATTTTAACCCATATTCATTCAAGTGATTATATTAAAGTAATGAGCAGTAAACAAGAGGCATACCTGGAATGTTGACTGAATAACATTCACATTGGGGTATATTTTGCAGAGGTCATGTTGGCCAAGCTTTGTGTGGATATGTTGCACTATCAAATCGATTGCTACATGATTGTCACCACCACGAGGTATAATTACATCAGCATATTTCTTGGATGGTAGAACAAAGTCATCAAAAGCAGGCTTCACAAATTTAGCATACTGCACAATGAATGATGCTTAGTCCAAATAGATTAGTCCGATGAACGAGACTCCTCAAATACGCAAAAATTTGTAAACCAAAGGTCAGTTACCTGTTCAAGAACAGAGTTTATATCCCTACCCCGTTCAACTGTGTCACGCCTTATTCTACGAGCAAGCCTTACATCAGCATCTAGCAACAATTAATTACACACTATGAGAGCCAATGAGGCAAACAATAGAGATAAAGAGAAAACAAGAAATAAAATAGTTTAAAAACTTACATTTTAGATAAAGTCCCAAATTAAAATGTAATGCACAAGGATGCATTTAAGGCATAAAACCCGAGAATATAATTACTTAACCGATACCAAAGCTAATTTAACGTTCAAAATGACAGATATGTGCAATATCCATCACGTGGAACTAAGTGAAGGGGAAACAAACCTGTGTCTACAAAAATCTTCATATTCATTAAGTTCCGGACTCGTTGATCATGGAAAACCAGAATACCTTCTAAGATAATCACATCAGAAGCGTTTACCTGATTAATGTATCATAATGTCCACTTAAAGGGCAGAGTTAAGGTAACTCAAGTAAAAGGAAGAATTTTCCCCACAATCTCGTTACCAAAGATGACAACCCATTTACAAAATGGAAGCCATTCTAGGAAAAAACATGTTTTAAAATAAGTACAAACCTGCCTGAAGCTATCTGAACATCGTTGATGTGTTTTGAAATCATAAATTGGAATTTGATAAGGTTGTCCCACTTTCAACTTCTTAACGCAGTCCAGCAGCTGCTCAGTGTCAAAAGCATCTAGAAGAAATGCCAACATCAACAATACGCATAGAAAGCTTGGCGAAAGAAAGAACTTCGAAAACCCAAATACAACCAATTCTCGGGTTTCATAACTTTAATCATATGCATGATTACCAGGATGATCAAAATTATACTCATGCACGCGCTCCAGTTCCTCAGGTGTCAAACCACGATAAAATGAATCCTACAAAAGGAATAATACCGCCAAAGTCAGCTAATCAAACAGTTAAAGAACACATTTCACAAAAATTGAAAAAGCGTTAGGAAAAGTAACAAGAAAGTCATAGTGAGTAAGTAGACCTGATTGACAAGCACAACTCGGTGATCATGAAGCTGTTGAATAATCATGTCACACACAGTAGTCTTACCAGAAGCCGTACCTCCAGATACTCCTGAACCACAAAACCAAAGACCGACAACTCAGGGACAACAAAACTTGCATCATATTGTAAGAAAAACACGATAACTAAAACAATTAGAACAGAAAAAAAAAATCCATTTTAGAAATAAAGATCACAACTTTTCTATACGAGATCGGCCGCTTTTCAGAAAATTAAAACCAGCAAGTGGTCATCTAAGCATATATGCTTAAAAAATAAAAAGCATCAAAATTAAGAAATAAAAACAGCACACACTGAGTGAAGAAGGAGAAGAAGAAAAGACCGATGACAAAAGGCTGCTTAGTAGTCAAAGTAGAGTCAGAAACAGGGGAAGGGGAAGCGGCGGGAGAAGTGGCGGCGGACGAAGACATGAGACCGTCCAAGCGGAGGCCGGAGAAGTGGGGACCAGAGGCCTTCTCCATCACATAGTCTATAGAATTGGTCTCCTCCGGCATGGTTTCCGTTGTCTGTCTGACAGTAAAGTTTTCAACTTTTCTTTATTTTGCTTTCTCTGCTATGCTCTGTTGTCACCAGGTTTAGGGGCAGAGTCTAAACAGTAAACAAGACAGGAGCTTCGTGTGGAGGAATAACTTTTTTTTTTCTCTCTTTTTTTATTTTTTGTTCTATTTTTTTTTCCAGGTTAATTTATTTTTTAAAATAAAAAAGTTTGGATTTTGCGATGCCTATTTATTTTTATGTTTAAAGCTTTCTGATTTTGTTACTTTTAAAATTATTTTTCATAATTATTCTTTCTTTTTAATGTAAGGAGAAAAGAATAGAATGTGAATATTATCTTTGATGGAATAATAAAAAGAAAAAAAAATGATAAGTCTAATTGTTTTTAATAATTTTAATGCTAAGATTAATTTCGATTCAAAGTTTTCAATTTATACTCGAATTTGATTCAAAATTTAATTAAATTGAATTAAACTCGTTAATCCAAGTAAAATATAATCGAATAAGGTGAAATTAATCAAACTTTGTTAATGTTAATAAATATTTTCTTTTATAAAAATGATTGTACACATGTTATATTTATGTGACCAATAGTTCAAGTGTAAAATAACATAATTAAGAAAAAAACAAAATATGATTATTTTCTTACCAAAGTCTCCCAAATTGTATCACTCTCCCAAATCTACACATCCAACAAAGAATCAATTACTCTAATTTAACCCATCATCCAATCACTCGTACAAAATTATAATAGTTTATGAAATTTACATGCTCATAGTACATGAATCAAACTCTTGGCAATAAGCAAAACAAAGGTGGCAAAAGCACTGATCTTGAGGCAAGTTCCTGAGGAAGAAGAGGCTGTAGTGGAGGAGGAGGCAGGTGTAGATGGGGCCGTCCCTGATACTGTAGTAATCTTCACTTTCATGCCTTGATCACAGTGGCCTAGTGTACCGCAGGCGAAGTAACGAGTGCCCGGTTTGTTCAATTTCACTACGTCATTGCCTGCGTTAGTGGAGTCTAACGCACTACCCAGGTCACAGTTCTTGTAAGCAGTCTCACTCGCAAGCTCAACCACGCTGTGTAGCCCTGGAGTGTACTTGAAAACTGTCCACCATGAAAGGAAAGGATCAAGCTTTTCATTCTATCAAACTCCATAATGTCAGGTTTGGTGATCAAAGAAGATGGAAGGAACTTACCAAGTTGATCTCCAACCTTAAACTTCTGAGCAGAAGCCCATGACTTGAAGTCTGCAGATTCATCCCAACCCTGGCTTCCTCCAACAGTATGTTGAGCTGCTATGGCTTCCTTTGCCATGAAAACAACAAAAGCCAACGTCACCACAACTCTGTATTCCATCTTTATCTCTCTCTCTTTTTCTTTATTGATTCCTTTTATTAACGTACTTGGTGTTATTTATAGTTGACAGAACTACAAAATGGTCTCTGCTGTTCATATCACTATTTCATAATTGCCCCAGCTATCCTATGAAGATCTAACCTATAAGATCCCTGACCCAGATGATAATCTCACATTCTGAAAACATAAATCGTAAACTGTACAGGATTTTCCCTAAAAAGCAACAAACTTTTAAGGAGTTGCTGCTTTGTTAATCACAAGTCTGAATGTCCCACATAAACCTATAATGGACATTTCTTGTAGGATGTGTAACAAAACAACGCAGGTAATTCTTAAAGAAGCTTAAAGCATGCTTGTGCTTTGATTGCCTGCAAAGCAAACGATAGTTGGTCAAGGGTCTTGGGAATCTTTACGTTGAAACCAAGCTAACGTTGTCATCATGTTAAACTGTGGTGTTGCCTGGTTTGTAGTTATGTTTAAGAAACAGAAATGGGTAAACTCATAGCTAATCATTACTACATCATGATGAATTCTTAGCCAATTATATGATTATGAATTGGGATGATAATTAATCCCATTCATGGCTTCTTTGTAATGGAAAGTTACAAACAACAAAATATTTCTGAATCAAGTTCAATCAACTTGCAGACACATCAGTGCAGGAGTTTTCTTTTATACATTCAAGTAGCTGATTAAGGTTTAGACATGTCTGATAACTTTAAGACCAAGCTTCTGTAATAATCAGCCGATCGAACATTTGACACGGATTAGGTTTCACATAAGCCTGATCAACTTCAGGTATACATAATCTCTTGCAGCTATGTAGTTACTGCATAAGTTTTGGAAGTTAAGCATTTATTATCTGGGAAACAACTTTTTTGCTGTAATGAACAAAGGCTGGTTAAGTTCAGTGCAGAAGCTTGAAGAAAGAAACTACTTGGTTATAGACAATATCTTTGGCGTTTACCCCCATAATGAAATCGGCATGAGCGTAGTCTTTGATGTATTGAATGGTGAGCTTATCAACGTCATGGAACTTAAAGCTGTCAAGCAACAGCTGAACATCCCGAGCATCAGAAAGTGAGTCCTTTCCTCCGTAGCTGAAAAATATGGGAAGGTTGTGAGGAATATTGGACAGGTTATATACTGGTGGTCTGACTTCCCCATAATGCATTAGATTGAACAATGCATTTCCATAGTTGTACTTTGCTAAGACCCCATCTCGAGCGGCTGAATTTTCAATATGAAAAAGTTATAATCTTTATCCTCAGACACAACAATATTTTGCATATACAACTAGAGTATGAACTTACTTTGAGACAAGTGTACCAAATTCTTGGTTGATGTCGATTGAGGCTCGTTCTTCAAGAATAAGTCGATCGTGGATGTGTTAAGACAGCAGTTCTTACCTTTGATTTGCAGAAGTGAAGTGCATATAGTAAGTGGATATGGTTTGCCAAGAAATTTATGAACCAGATCTTTGAACGAGAATAATCACTTTAGCTGCAGACAGTTAACTATACATTCATACCAGTAAGTGAACTCAACAAATCATAGCAGTCAACCCCTGGATAAGAACACAGAGCTTTAAGGAACTGAGCTACTTGTACTCTGCCAAAATTTGGTACCAAAACAGAAATCATTAGAGTTTTATGTTTCATTTAGGAACAGATTGTAAGTACAAGATATCAAGTTTTTACTCCTTACCCTTTAGGATTGAACTCTGCAAGACCGAACAAGGTAGTAATCTGTAGGAAGCAGACTAGTTTTTAGTGATCTGTGAATGAAAAATGGAACTGAATTGCAGAAAGGGACAGATTGACAATGCATACCTCACCAACAAAGGCTTTAGCACCAAAATAACCAAGCGCTGTGGTCATGTGGCTCAAGTAAGCTATGGGACTCAACAAGGCAGCTGATTTCAGCTTGTCCACTAGTAGCCCTTCTGAGAACGATGCCAAAGCTATTAAGGTTCCCTGTCAAAACACACCGAAAAGGACCATTAACAGCAATTCACTAATGGACAATGTTGGTATAAAAGGCTTGAACAAGAGGTTCTTACCTGGGAATGACCAACATAATGAATCTTCTTCTTCCCTGTTTGATTGTATACATAATCAAAAACTGCAGGCAGATCAAAGATTACAAGTTCATCCCATGACCAATTCCAGAAAGCCTGTCAAACCAATATAAAAAAATGAACGAAAGTTCTGCGGCCATTCACACTCAACCTGAATAAGCATATCCCTAATACTAGATGCTTTGTAACCATAGCAAATAGTAGTACTTGTACTACAATTTCTTAGTAATCCTTCAATTTCTTAGTGAACTAAAGTCATTGTACTCCTTGTACTATTGAGATTATTAGGGATGACAATGCACTGGCTAATCCCGTAGACCTAATCCTAGCTGAAAACTTCGTGTTCGATCGAGTTTTGAATGAAAATTCGAGTTCAGGCAAGGTGTGGGATTGGATTTTTATGAATCTTAAACCTGAAATTCATTTTTACTAATTCTAATCAAATTAGACTTTACTTGTTGACTTCAGACTAGACCGAATTGGTCTAATCGGAACCTTGTTGCCAAGCCTAGATGTGCTCAGTAGTGTGGTTTCATTTTGGCTATGGGAATTATATATAACTTGAGAGAGAGCGAAAGAGAGAGAGAGAGAGAGATAGAGGGTGAGAACCGGGTCACTGGGTTTGAGAGAGGTGTGTCGCCTGCTAAATCTGGTTCCTCTGGTGTTCGCAATCCAAACATCAAAGCCTTTATCCGCTAATATCAATGGCAGATTTTGCTCTGGTGAATTCAGGAGCCATGTCATCCCATCCTACACACACATACATATTCACACACAAACCAATCTGGATTACAAGTTGAGACAGACAGTCTCCATGAGAAGTCTAGCAACCACAAAAATCTCATTTCCTTTGAACCGAAACAAAATGAAAAAGACCTTAAATTTTTAATTCATATAGGACAAATATGTTCGTAACCTAAGACAACGTAAATAGCCCACGTTACAAGACAGACAAAGAAATGGAGGAATGCATGGATTGCATGTGTCCTTGAATTAAAAGAAAAGAAAAAGATAACATTGGCTGAATCAAAGGAAAAATTTAAGGAAATGGGTTTGAATCTTTTACTCATCAAGTTCATGTTTGATGAAAGTTTTAAGCTTTTCAATCTGATAAAAAGGATGCTGTAATATTGACTTTATGCTCCAACTTTACTTTATGCTCGTGATTCGGAGATATACTATGCATAATAAGTAGCCCAAAGCTGAGGACAAAATGAGTGCATGACACATGCTTGTAATTATCATCTTCTTCTTTTTCCTCACTGGACTGATCGAAAAAAACCCTGTTAGTAGTTAGTACCCCAACTGTGGATACAGATGCTGTCTTTTAGACCCTTTTGTCACTTTCTTCAACATTAAGAGTGAATTAATTTTCACAGTTTCACTTTCCTATACATTGTTATCTTGATCTTCCATTCTTCTTTTGCTCTCAAGCATCAACTTAATTTCCTTGAAACATGCTTATACATGAAGTAGAGTAAGGACTTACCACTAGAACTCCATGCTGTATTAGGACTGGTTGCTTCGTAGAACCATCGTCCACGCTCCCCACACGACCTTCTGGTATTCTTTGCAAGTTAAGTATGTACCCATCTTGAGTTTTAACCTGAAAACACAAAACCATGCCTTTGTTTGTTAGTCCTCTATCCACCCAAATTGTAATAGAACTAGTTACAAGGAGTAAGTATGTCCTTACTTCGATCTCTTGGCATTTGTAACCATGAATGATCACAGAAGAAACGCATATACCAACTATGGAAGGATCCAATGCAACCTCATTGATCTTTAGACCCAAAGAGCCAACATAAGCTTGATGGGGCAGAGTCATTAAGACCAGGAGACAGTAGCTAAAGCCAGCTGCTAGCAGAGACAGGCCACATGGAGCCATAACTTAAGCCTTTTGGATATGGTGGGTGAGAGTTTGAGAATGACACCACCCCTTTATATAAGAGAAGGAAAGTCACCACACAACAGTGTGTGAAAACGAGTTGTTCTCAGCACCTTTTTTCCTTGTGCTGAAGTGCTCAACTGACTACGGAGACTTGTTGGCTTAAAGTGGGGAGCTTTACATACGATATCCAATTACAAGAGAACAGGTCTTTAGAACCCGGCGACCCATTTCTTTGATCCTAATCATCAACAAACATGGAACTTGCACTGCAGTATATGAACGCATTATCTGCTAATTGTGAAAGCTTAAAAGAGATTGTAAGCGCTGAGAGTGGGGGCTGATGAAATCTGTGATCATCCACAGGAGGCTGGGACACTAGACAATGGTTTGCTTTGCGTATATGACCTAAAAATGGCAGAAACTTGGGGTCCACATAGTGATTTGTGTTAGTTCATGTGGGGTGCCCATTATTCTACAGAAAGCAAATCGATGCAAAGCTAAATCCAGAAACTTGTTCTCAGCGAAAGAGATTACTTTCTGCATTTTCCATTGTATTCCTGCAGACCTTGATTTGTATCGTATCTATACATTCCATGTTGTTTTGGACTATTTTGGCTGCTTACACTCCAATAGTTTCTGAACATTGAATGATTGATTGCTGAAAATGGGAAAATAAGCTTCAAATTATGGGGAAAGGTACAATAGGATATGGTAAAAACATTGATTTACACTTTATCAGTTGCAAAAGCAAAACTAGATGCAGAGTCTCACTCCTAGTACTCTGCAAGTCCATACGCTATAACAAGGTATCTTTTTCTTTTTTTGAAAAGTACAACAGGGTATCTTTACACGTTCTATACACCGTACCCATTTTTTCTGCGAAAGCTTAGCCATTTCTGCTGCACTAAACTAAATATTAAATAATGGGATGTTATCTGATAAAAGGGAATGGTTTTTCAGGGGCTTGATGGAAACAGATCACGTGCAGAAAACGAGTACAGTGGTTCCTCATAATTTCACTTTCTACGAGTGGGGCTTTTGACAATGATGTGGCGTTCTCTGCAACAGAATTGGACTCTTTTGCTAGTATAGAAATGTCCTGTGTCTATATCTTCTTGCTTGTTCAGTTCCCAGGTTAATTCATAACTCATAATGTTGATCTTCCTATACAACTTAAGAGATACAAATTCCATTGATTTGTTCGAGGGATAAAGTAAAGGAATCCCTCCCTAGGCCAAAATGTTAGGCTTTTTCTGGCTCCAGGATAGTCAATGGTGCAGGGCTTTTCGCTTAATTGAGTTCAACGTGCCTTTGTCCTGGAGGGGAACTTTCGGTTCTAAAGTTGGGAACTTTATATGTTTAGATGTTGGTTTGGTAAATGATCTTGAGTAAAGCAGAAAACGGTTGGAGAGTGGGGATGGTTGATTCATCTTCACTTGCTGACATTATTCATACAACTGACTGTTCAAGCTAAAAGACAAGAATAGGTTTGATGAAAGAAGAGCTCTTTAGGCTCAAAGATAGTACGATTATGGAAAAGAAATCCTGTTGTTAAGTCAATCTACATTACATACGTGGAAGCTATTAAATCTGCAGAGACAACAATATAACTCTACAAGTGCAAATAATAAGGATCTTTCCACTGATCTATAGGGCAATTTTCACCTAGGCTTTATAAATTAAGAGCTTTCATAAGGGATATAACTTAAACTTGGATTTACTGAGAGTAGAATTCTCAGACTAGTTTTGGCACATAACAGCTTCTCTATAGCTTTGGCTCCATACACACCATTGATTATAAAAGAAAAGTGTAATTTACACATTCAAGTCCTAGAGAACATGATTCAATATAACTTACAACCTAGGGAATTTTAGATTCCACTTGTTCCAACCGAGTAGCAGGTTTGGTAAGATTTATGCCTTACCGTGTACTGCTACAGCTGGGCTCAACCCCTTTTTCCTCTCACTAAAACTTTGGCAAGTAATCAAGCTTTGAAGACAACACTGCACTGATTTTAATGATTTGTCCTTCTCAATCAGCACCTCTCCATTCTTAGTTCTTTCGTTGCTGCAGTTGGAATTTGCACCTGATACATATGAGGTAGTATTTGCAGGCTTAGGAAGGAACCCCAGTACGGTGGTCTTCATTCCCATCTTCTCATTGGCACCGGTCTGGTTGCCTGAGGGACATGGATCGTCAATGTCAGGATCTTCTTTGAGACTCTCTTGGAATAGTTCAGACAGCCGTTTTCTTTTCCCTGTTGGGGACGGTTCAGGTACAAAACCTGGAGCCTTCTCCTCTAAGGTTTTGCTGAATTTAGGTGTACCAATAGAGAATCCATGATAGACTGGGTTATTGCCACGAGACGGCGTAAAATCTGTATTGTAAGTGAAAAGAAATGAATTAAAATGAGCTGAATTCTCACAGCCTATTAGCTGGCACAAGGCAATCCCGAGATGCTAGCTGCTATACATAGTCTATTTAGCAGTATAATGAAATTTGATTGATAACTTTGCAAATTGCACAAAGTTGTTATGTAGTCTTGTATCAAATCTAACCAATGGCATATTTTTTAGGCTACGTATTTGTACACAAGCGACACCCATAGCATCTAATAATGTGAGCGATAGAATATGACTGCTCACCACCATTGACGCTGTAGAATTCATCTTCACAGTCAGAATCTAACCAGGGCCGGGAATCGAAAAAGGTTTCATCTTTAATATCTGCAAAGTAAGCAAAACATGCATTAACATCAAAGATTAAACGGACAAATGAAACTAACAACTTATAGATAAATCCATCACATGCCAATAATTTTGTCTTAGAATGTAAAAACTGAAATCATGGGCCCATAGGCGATCAAATTTGCTCTCCAAAGATTATGTCCCTTGTCAGTCACAAGGGCAGATCCTCAATCAGTTTGTTAGAAGTCATGACATTCCTGAAATCGAGCTTCAAGAAAGCTTCTATGTTTCAAAGAAATTAGTCAGATCAGATCTCCAGAGGGCTGCATAAGTCAATGAAAAGCGGCTTGCATTAATCAGCAACAATCGCAATGGAGAGTTGGGTTTGGTGTCACCATTTTCTAATCTTAAGAATAGCATAATCATTCAGCAGACAAAAGCCGAAGAGAGTTCAGATCCGCAGAGGATTAGGTAGTTATGTTGTCTAGATGAGAAGTGTTGAAAACAGAACAAAATTTAGACAAGCAGTTGGGGGATGAAATATTCCAGAAGAAAACTATAGGGAAATTTCTCAATTCTTCTCAATCCCAACTTAAATAGTAGGGTTTCATTTCCATTACAACATCAAAAATCACTTGCTCTTAAAAGGAATCTGAAGAAGGCAACATATTCGTCACTGGCCGCATTCTCGTCTAGAATTTATAATCTCTCACATCCATCCTTGACTAGAAAACCAATTCAATAATCGGTACAAGCTTTTTCCTACAAAAATGACAACAGGAAGAAGCTCGGCCGAAAAAGAAGACAAAGAACAGTATTTGCGTTTCTAACACCGTCAAAGTCAATGGCAGACGAAGACCTCCTGAGGAAGTCGCCAAGCTTCGGCTTTGCTAAAGCACATATCGTCAAGGGCCTCGCTGACGCACCACTGGCAACTGGGGTCCTGCGAACACTGGGATCTGGACGCCATCTGAGAGCAGCTCGAGATCTGCTGCCTCTTACGGTATCTGGGCATTGCTAATAAGCTTCCGCGGAAAGAAGAGTGGAGTGATCTTCTTAGGTCATTACTAGCTGTAGCAGCAGGGAGGAGAAACAGAAGGAAGATGCATAAAAGCATCACCATAGTCATGGATGATGAGAAGGAGAAGCTGCAGCTTCTAGTTGTAGATGCCATCTTCCGGATTCGAAGAAATTACTGTAAATTCGGACTTTTTGTCCTAATGATTCTCCATTTGCTTCAACCTTCATGAGATGAGACCACTTTGGGTTTTATAAGGAACGAAGTACAGAGGACGGCGAAGAAGAATAGCTTCCACGGAAGTTCTGTGACCGTCTCTTCCCATTTCACTCTTAAATTACTAAATTGTCCAATAGTTATACATCTATTTTCACATTTGAGCTTGGGTTAGTAAGGGACTTTCCTGGTTTAAGTGAGGTCGAAGGTTCAAATTTGCCCTCATGTATATAGCTATTTAAAACTTGAGATTAAAACTTTACCTTCCACAAGGGACCTATCCGACTCAAGCAGGAATTAGTCTAGGTGTAAATAACTTAAAGGTATCTTCCCGTAATTAGGACCCTCTTAAGACATCTCACGAGAAAAAAAAAAGTTACAATTTTCTTTAAAAAATTGTAAGAGTAATTAATGGAAATATGTTGCATTAAGTTTATAAATATTAATTAAATTAAAATGGTTTTAAATATAAATTATTAATATTTAAAATCAAATATTAAATTAAAATATTTTTAAATATAAATTATTAGTATTTAAAATCAAATGGCTGTTTATAATTTTGGAGATTTTTTGTTTTAATTTAACATAATATTAATAAGTCTTATGTATAATAAATTTACTGCGATATTGTATAACATCAATAATAATTATGCGACTAACATTAATTTTTTTATATAAATTAAAGAGTATTTTATTATTACTCTTAATCATTTTAATTAGTATTATAAATTTAAAATAAAAATTAAAAGAAACAAGACACCCACTATTACTATTATTATTATTATTAACCTTCGGTTATTATTATTATTATTTATTTATTTTTATTTTTTCTTTCTTCATCTTCTTTCTATTTTTAGCTTCTTTTCTTTTCATTTGGATCATTTAGAAACAACATTTTTATTAATTAAAAATAAGATTATACACTATTAAATCTTTTCAATCTAGCTTATCAGCATGATTGATATTGTTAATGTTGTTGTTATTATTTTATAATTATATATATAATATAAAGGGTATTTTAATTTTGAAATATGATTTTATTTGAGATATATCTAAATTTAATTGTATAATAATAAATCATATATATAATTTTGATTAGTAAACATGGGAAAATATAATTAAAATTAGTATATTTAAATTAAACTAACTGAATTTTAGAAGTAAGTAACATTGAATAAATATTTTTTGTTTATAAGGGATTTTAATTTTGATATATTTTTATTAATTTATTTAAATTTATTTTTTAAATTATTGAATAGTAAATCTTAGAAGTCAAACAACCAGAAACTACGAACTTAGCAAGGAAAGATAGAATTTGATTCGTAGACTTGAATATTAAGCGAAGCGAAGGGACCAGAAACTATGAACATAGCAAAGGAAAGATGCAATCTTAGAATTTGATTCATAGACTTGAATATTAAGCGAAGCGAAGGGACCAGAAACTATGAACATACCAAGGTCATCAAAAGTCTTGATGGATGATTCTGGAATCACAAGCTTGTCAGTTTGCGAGCCAAACGCCACTCCCATTTTCACGGCTGAATCAGAGGTACCCTTATAGACTACCGAAACGCAAGAACCCATTGTCTCTCTCAGTCTAAACCACCAAGTCGGCCTCTCTGATCATCTCACATACATTCTTTTCAAGCAAGTTAAAAGTTAAAGCATAAGAAGGAGAAGGAGAAGAAGAAGCAGAAGGGAGTTGCTTTTGGCTCGATTGTAAAAGGACAGAGAAGTAGCAACTGGTTTGCAAGTAAAGAACAGAAAAAGAGAAAAAGGACTAAGAAAAAGCAAACAAAGAGGGCCAGAGAGAGAGAGAGCAGGAGCTTGGAGCTTGGCCTTGAAAGGTAAGGTATGGTAAGTAGTGAATAGTGATGGGTGTGTATGTATCTAAGGTTATGGTATGGAAATGTATATACAGACTACAGAGCAGTCAAGGTTTTGGCTTTTTCTTGGAGGTAATACTAAATAGGCAGCAACAGTTACGGTAATACTAAATAGGCAGCAACAGTTACCACCAGCAAAGTCTCTCTCTCTCTCCCTCCAAGAAAAAGCCAAAACCTTGACTGCTATGTAGGCTTTATATATAATATTCTAAAATTCAAAATAAATTAAATATGAAAATAAAGTAAATAATATAAAAAAATAAGTGTTAATTTTTAAAATATAAAAATTGAAGTAAAAATATTAAATCATTAAAAATATAAAAATAATATAATTAAACTCAAATAAAATTTGATATTTTATCTCATTTTTCTCTTAAATAATAAAATTTGATATTCTATGTATTGTATATATGCTCGTAGTTAGGGATGACAATGAGTCGAATTAGGTTCAAGTTCATTTAGGATCGAAACCAACAGAAAATTTTACGTTTGAGATTAGGTTCTCGACTCGAGTTTGTGTCTAATAGAGCTCAAGCAACCTAAAACTTAATTAGATTTGATTGGAATCGGGTCAAATTTAATTAAATATAATATTTTAATTTATAAAAAATAAAAAGCAATACATTTTTTTTGAAAATTTCAATTTTTATATTAAGTTAGGTTGAAAATTTGAATATAAACCTAATCTAGGGTCCAAATGTTTTAAAAACTAATATTCAACTTATATTAAACTTGTTAACTTTTGACTAGACTGACCTTAGGCAAAGGCAAGGTGGGCACCTATCCAGCGCTCGTTCATGGCTGCTCCGCTCATACCTCTCCACTTTCCATGCCTGCTCGGCTCATACTACCTCTTCGCAGGGATGACTCACGATAATCAAGTCAATTTCTTAGAATTATGAATCAATTTGTTATAATATGGAAGATTATTGGGTAAGGAAAGTTGTTTAGTGATAAAGAACTCTACGTTCAAACATGATTATGACATGTTATAATTTAAAATTAATGGATTAAACATTAGTTCGGGTCGCAGTTCACACATGTTCAATGAATGCTTCGGTAACATCAGCGTCGTTACGTCATGCTTTCATTGAAGATACACGTTTCGTAACTTGAGGTCAAGCAATAGTAAGCGTGATAAAAGCATGTTCATGAAGAACCTCTCTTTATTTTTAAACGGAGGACAAATTAATACGTATTTTACTCAAAAAGTATAAACAAATGTTGCATATCAATTAACACTTTGTAAATTTTTTATCTATACAAATGGTCAATGGGAGTAAGAATTTGCAGTTTTAGTGTCGATCGATTACGTATTAATGTGTTAATGAATATTTGATTGGTTCTTTTGAGATTATCGATAAAAAAAAAAAAGGAGACTTGTTGCTGCAGCAACAGATCATTTACGTGGTGTTTAGAGTGGCATGAACTGAATTCAGATATAGCATTGATTTCAATTTAAGTATTTAGAAATAGAAAAATGGACGGGTTTAATTTATAGATAAATTGAATTTACCTAAAAAAATATTAGAATTAAATTACGAACTAAGACTTCAATTATTTTTTTGAATTTTGAAAATATTCTTTAACTAATACCCATCTAACCCTATCATATATCTCTTTACCTCAAACAGCCCCTCTTACCTCAAACAACCCCTTTCACTAAGAAACGAAATAACAGCACCTTCTCCACGAATCAGCACCTCCCACTATATCCAGATTTTCCCTTTTCTTTGTTTATGGGTGTCTTTTCCTTTTTTATTTTTTTTTTTGTCTATGATCATCTGTTTTTAGAGGAAGAGTACTCCAGTAACACCAACAACTCAAGCTCCCTCATCATCAACTCCTTCAGTGTCGAAGCCATCATACACGGGTAAGAAAATAAAAGCATAAATGGAAGATAAAATTTCTTTGAAATTACAAGTTATGTCTAATACAATGAAAGAAATTGCACAAGCTATTGTAGCCATAAATCTTTGTATTAGAAAAGAGGAGGAAATATTTGACGCAATGAAAGAATTAGGATTAGAAGGACGTGTTCTGTTGGATGTAGTTGATTAACTTATAGAGCATCCTAACTTTGTTAGTGTATTTTTTACATGTTCAGTTGAACTACGTTTAGATTGGTTGTCTAGGAAAATGAGTTGGTGTTAGATTTTTATAGCTTACTCTATTTAAGTGTGAAATTTTATGGATGATATAATTTGCTCTATGCAAATATGAATGTTTTTTAATTTAATTTTTTGATACAACGATCTTATGTCTCCTTATTACAAGAAGATATATTAAACTTGTTATGATATTATGTAATTTGAAGTGATATTTCAAAAATTGATAGTGCCTTGTAGTTGTCAACGTAAAAGAACGACTGATCGTTCATGCATTTTTAAGCTTACAAATTATAATAGTTTTCTATTGTCTTCATAGCTCGATCTAGGCTAATATCATTTGCAATCAATTTTTCTTTTCGTTTTAATAATAAACTTTTTTTATGATATCACTTATAATGAAATTGAGGTCTATAACTTACTTTATGTAAGTGTGAATGTTCATTATTTAATAAGATTATTTATTAGTCAAGGGTAAAAATGTCATATGAAATAATTGAATTCATTTTTTTTGGTTGCCCACGAGGTGTCCTAGGAGGGTCCCAACTATAGGAAGACACCTTTAAGTCATTCACTCTCAGACTAATCCCCACTCGAGCCAGATAGCTTCCTTACGGGAGACAAAGCTCTGGCTTCAAGTTTTAAACGGTTGCATACATGAGGACGGTTCAAACCCGTGACTTCACTTAAGCCAGAAGAGCCCCTTACCAACTTATCTGCGCCTTGGGGTTATAATTGAATTCATTTTGATTGTATTCCAAACAATGTAATTGAATTCAATTCTAATATTATTGGGTTTGTTCTAAATAGTGTAAGTTGAATTCAATTCAACTTCATTAATATAATTGAATCTAATTCGTTAATGAATTTAATTCGAAAGTTTCTAAATAGCTCGTTAATTGTAAGAAAAAGAATGTAATTCGAAGGATCTCGAAGCTCTCTTGATGAAAAGATCGTTGTAACCATACCAAGAAATCTGCTTGTTGAGATGCATACAGTAGATGAGCTGAAGAAAGCAACGGAGGAGTTTGATTGACTCTGGCAATCATACAGAGGAGCTGAGGAGCAGGAATATCTTCCTGGACCAGGATTTAAATGTAATGATTGGAAAATTTTGGAACAGGGAAGTGCATCGAGGAGGATACCAAAGACCATGAACTCGATTACTCTAATCATGCTTCTTGGAATCTTGGTCTACGAACCATCAGAGTTAAGCTTAGTATGGAATACTCGCTTGGACCTTTGTCTCTTTACATCATATATCCAATATGTTGCTAATGAAGTTTCACAATTTTTACAAGGTCCTACTAACGTTCTTTGGATAATAGTTAAAAGGCACCCTTCGTTGTCTTAGCTCTATTCAGTGTTTTGAAATTCAGACCAGATATCGAACTGAAATTTTTTATGCAATAATTATATATAATATTAATAATATTTAAAAAATATAAAAATATTAAATAATATTTAAAAATATTTAAAAAATAAATAAAAAATAAAAAACTTATCGAACCAGTGATCGAATCGGTCGAACCGGATTGGTTTGACTGGTCAATTGACCGATTTTGACCGATTCTTACTGGTTCAATTAAGATTCGATTTTTAGGTGTCAACTGGACCGGATAGCTGACCGATCACCAGTCGAACCGATCAAACCGGTCGATCCGGTCCGGTTTTTAAAACAATGGCTCTATCCCATCTTATGGTTTGTATTTTAACCACACCTTCTAATTTAACCATCTTTTTATTGTGATGCTAATTGGGTTGAGTGTCCTGAAGATCGCTAATCTACATTCAATTATTGTATTTCTTTTGGCTCCCCGTTAATTTCTTGAAATTTTAAGAAACATCCTACTATAACCACAGGAGAAGCAGAAGGTAAGAGCATTGCTTTAGTTGTACAACCTGATCATGTAATTTAGATTACATAATGGTCAAATTAATTCTTCATATCTCAAACCATGTATAAATTTCGATTGTAAAACAATATATATCATAAAATCATACATTAATTATTCTCTGCTTGAATTTCTCAGGTTTATTTCCTTTCAGGAAGAGAAGAAGGTGAAAAACTCTCCCATGAATGTAGAGGTGCATTCATATGATGCTTATTACAAGCTAAATGATCACGAACCAAAGAATGAATACACCTATATGTACAAGAAAACGAATGGATTCACTCTGATTAGTTAACTTAAATCATCATGGCCTTGAACTCATCAAAACTGAGCACTCCATCTCCATTGAGATCAAACTGAGCTATCATTTGCTTGCATTTACCAATACTCGTGGACTCGCCCAATCTACTCAACATCTTCTTCAAGCTCTTGGGCGTTATGCATTCACTTCCCTTCATTGCATACATCTTAAAAGCGTCCTGCAAGTCCTTCACCTTGTCGTCCTGTTCACCTCCTTCCACGAACCTTACAAAATCCTCCAACCCCAGAAACCCATCTCCGTCAGAATCCGACGACTGCACCGCTTCCTCAGCCTCCGTCAATGACAGCTCTCCGCCGATGGTACCTACGCATCGTTGAAGCTCCAAAGGGGATATCTTTCCATCACCATTCTCATCGAAGCGTTTGAACACTTGCTCGTACTGCTGAAACTTTTCCATCATTCCGTTACAAACTGGAGTACCGCACAAGACACAAGATCACAGATACGTGCACCAATATGTAGAGTTACGAAGAAACGAAAGAAGTTAAAACAAGGAAGTATGGAAACTGAATCATGTGCTGTGGCGGATGTATATATCGAGAGACAGAGGACAGGTCGGTGTATGACATGACAATGACAGGTGCATCCTATCCTTGTAGGAGCCGCGTAACGTGAGTTGACCAGCTAACTGCTAATGAACACGAGGAGGTGGTGATGGTGGTGGTATTGATATCTATCAAATAAATGGAAGCTGCACGGTGGTTTCGGGCAATAAAGAATTTGAGAGAAAGCAGCCGACTTTGTGCTTGGTGGGCTGAGTTTTTTGATGAGTTGGCCGATAAGGAAGGTCGCTTACAGTTAAGTCAGGCGTTTGACAATTATATAAGAAAACCGACATTATATAAGTACGAACGTGGTACGTACTTGCCACGGTTGCTGTTCCTAATCCCCAAACACAAAACCGGGTTCAGATCCGCTTATTAATAACTTTTTAATAGGTCAAGGTTTTGGAGACATTATTAAGGATTATTTATTTACTAGCTTATCAATTATTAGATTTCTTTTAATTTTATTTTTTTAAGAGGTTTGGGAATCTTATCCCTTCATATCATGAACAAAGTCCTCCTAGTTTAGTATATGTGTAGAATAGAAAAAAGCTCTCCTTAGGTTAACTAGAACCGAAACCATGTCGAACGAGACCTGAATGGCTGCTTAAGGTGGCTCGTGTTCATCACGCGCCGAGTGGGTGTGTGCCACAGCAGCTATTGTAGTCACATAATCTCATCTCACACACGCGCCTCACTTTTATAGATATATTTTTTACAATGTCAAATTATTTTTTTATTAATTAATCAGTTAATTAAGTAAACATATAAAAGTCCGCTTAGGATGTCTTAATCCTAATTTTTGACAATTAAAAAAGGTATAAGAGGGCAAAAACAAAGTTGGAATAGGCCGGAACTGAGGATGTCATGCGCACAAAACCAATTGCTTGTTTTTCAAGGAATATATATTAATTTTTTGTCTTTATTAAGTCTATCAAATTATATTCTAACGTTTTCTACATAATATTGATATTATCCTAAATCCTAATTAAATTATTTGTTTTCAATATTTTTAGTAATAAATCATAAATATGGCTTATATTATGTTATAATTAAACAATTTAGACCTACTAAGTATTAAGATAATCTTACATATGCTTTTTTAAAACTACTTTTAGAATATAATAAATATTTTAGTAACATTAAAATTTCAAATATTATTAGAAATAATGATAAAAACTTAATTAAAATTTTATCAAATATTAATGAAAAATCACACATTTAATCTTTTTTTAACGGTTTTACATTGCCTAAAGTAGTTGCTTTAATAGTGAATTAAGCAAATATTATATGAAGAGACGAAGAAGAGCTTGGTTTTTTTTTTCCAGACTTTCGAGAAGGTTACGGTAAGTTGATCTTATCCATATGAAAAGAAAACGATAAAGACAGATATTAAATAAGACGAAGGTTGCTTGTGGATAAGGCAAAGGATAGTAGTATTATATTGCAGGTTGGAAGTACGGAAGAGATAGAAACAAGATTGTACCTCTCTCTGAAGCAATTCGTCATTTTAATGATGAGAGGAAGACGACTCTTAGGATAAAAACGACATCATTTTATTAAAAATATATAACTTTTAATATTTTTTTAAAAATTATGACGAGCTGAGTTGATCCAACCTATCTATAACCCATAATCGGACTGGTCAGGTCACAAGTTACTATACCGGCTCAGCCTATTTACATCTCTAAATACAAATTCCACAATAATAATAATAATAATAATACGCTGGACCCTTCAAAGTTCAAATTCCAATTACATCACTTGCCCCATCCGGTTCTGTTTATTTTTACGTGTATATGAGTTTATAACTTTTTTATTTGAATTTATTCTAGTTTTTAATAAATTATGAAAACTATAGAAACTAATTTTTGTTTCTATTTTTATAATATAATTTATTATCAATTAAATACATATTATTTAATTATTTAATATCAATTATTTATAAGAATTATAAACAATTTAATTCATATTACATATTACATATTAATAATTATAAATAATTTGATTTAATAAGTTAAATCAATTTTATAATAATTTAAATAATATATTTTAAAAAATAAAATAATTTAATAATTATTAATAAATATAACATGAATTAAAATAACTGCAAAATATACAAATTTTAAATAAAATTTATTTAATAATTAAAAATATATTACAATAAATATTAATTTATAAATTAATTTTCTAATAAAACATGATAATTTTTGATAATTTTTAAGAAATATTATATAAGAGATTAAAATAAATGTATTTATTATAAAAATAACTTATCTTTAAATTTTATGTAATATATTTTTTATTTTTATTTAAAATAAAAAATAAAAACTAAAATTTAAAATTTAAAAACCACAATGAAAATTTAGGGACTTAATTGTAGAATCAACAGTCGGTAAGATTTGTCAGCACTCCAACAACACACTTAAACCACCATAGCCTTCGCTATCATCGGTGGCATAGATGCATATGTTCTATCTCTTATAGGACTCACACGGCCACAGCACAGCCCTCGCTTAGCTCAAATTTGGAGTTTCTAAAAAAAACTATCAGATGATTTTTTTAGGTAGATTTTTTAGATAAATTAATGAGTTTATTTTTAGTCTCTTTTGTCCTTATATTTTATACATAACTTTCACAATACCTATAAACTCATCTTTACGTTTATCTTACAAACTTATCTTCTTTAATCTTTGGAGCAGTTGTTTTGTAACGTACATTTTGGTATTGCAAATCTTCTTGTATTATAATAAAATGCATAATTTATTATATATTTAACTATTTACTCAACTTTAATACTTATTTTGGGATTTATACAATATTATTTAGCTTTTTATATGTTTTAATATTTATTTTTTATATTAGTTTTACTTATGTTATAATCTATATAAAACATTTGGTTAGATATATTTTTATTTATATTTCATAAGTTTTAAAATTATATAATAATTAAGTGCTTTACATATTGTTTAATATACTTTAAATAATTTTTATATACATAATAATTTTTATTATAAAATAAAATATAGTTAAAATTAAAAGCACATTTTATTTTTATGTTGCTAAACAGTCTACTGTATTAAGCTCTGTCAAAAAAAAATTTTAAATGATAGTTAAACAGTCAACTGACTTCTTAGAAAAGTTCTTCTAAAAAAAGATCTATAAAAAAAAGCTCTACTTGTATAAGTCCAACTAAACAGAGGCGTAGTCACCCCTTGAACAGTCGCACACTCACAATGTCTATTATGGCTTATAGCTTACTAATAGGTCAAGGTTTTGGGGACATTAGTAAGGATTATTTATTTACTAGCTTATCAATTATTAGATTTCTTTTAATTTTATTTTTTTTCAGAGGTTTGGGAATCTTTTCTCTTCATATCATGAACAAAGTCCTCTTAGTTGAGTGTATGTGTAGAATAGTAATACAAAAAAGCTCTCCTTAGGTTAATTTGATCCAGAACCATGTTGACCAGGACCTGAGTGGCTACTTAAGGTAGCCCGTGTTCACCACGTGCCGAGTGGGCATGTGGCACAGCAGCTATTGTAGTCACACAATCTCATCTCACACATGCACATCACTTTTATAGATACATCTTTCATAATATCAAACGGTTTCTTTATTAATTGATCTGTTAATTAGATAAACATAAAAATTGGCTTGATATCTCTTACTCTTAGGGGCTGTTTGTTTCTATTTTTTTCTCTATTTTTTGTTGTCGTTTTTGTAAAAAGAAAAACAAGTAAGTAAAACGTATTTGGCTTACTCTGTTGTGATTTTTTGTTTCTAAAAATAAAAAAACCACAGCAGTTTTACAAAAACCAAAAAATATCGTTTATTTGAATTTTGACAACATGTTTTCTTCTACAAAAAACCAACATAATCTTGGTTTCTATCTCGAAATAATAATAATAATATTTTATAATAATAATAAGATAATTAATTTGGTATAATGAAATTAATAATAAAAATAATAATATTAATAGTATTAAAAATAGTAAGTAGAAAATTTATAACAATAATTAATAATAA
>JANIJH010000224.1:4484592-4506147 GCA_024520975.1 Erythroxylum areolatum | reverse complement strand
AATTCACTGTTCACAAATACCAGTATGCATGAACATTCCTAATTAGTCCCAGTCACTCTTATCCTTTGCTAAATTACGGACCTACCATTCCTGTCGAGGGTGGGATGTTACACAACTGATGTGAGAAAATTCCAGCAACAGAGGAGAATTCATATGGAGAAGTATTTACATTCGAGGCATAATCCTTTAATCTCGAAGATGGATATCTAACTCTTGCGCTTTTCTGAACATGTAAGTGAGTTAGGGAAGATGAAGGTGTTAGCCTTGGCTGCTGTGCCTGCTGTCAACGATTGTTGGCAGCAACCTTGACAGTCAACAATTGTTGGTTGCCTAACACAACCAAGGCAAGCCAACATTTGTTGGCTGCCTAACATATGCTCTCCTGCCTATAAATAGGTAGGAGATGAAGAGGAGAAGTAGTAGCAAAAACAGAAGAGAAAAATAGAGAGAAGTGAGGTGTGAGAGCGAGAGAGAAAAAGAGAGAGACAAAAAATATTTTGTATATTTTTGTGAGTCTAGTTTCTCCTTGTAATTCTCTAGTTTTCAATAGTAAAAGTCTTCTATCCTTGCTTGTGGTTTTTACCCTAATTTGGGGTTTTTCACGTAAAATCTGTGTGTTCATTACGATTCCCCTCAGTCCTATTTAGCTGCGAACCTGCTCTAATCCGGTCGATTTTCACAATAGAAGGAATATCTGGGGTAAAATTCGATACTGGTATTGTAGCTGGGACTGAAGAACTTGGTGTGGCATCTGCAGAAGATGTTTCAGTTGGAAGGAGAGGAACTGGTGTGTCATTAATAGGTGGGATTGTAGGGACATAACGAAAATCAGTAGGAAGGGTGAAAGAAGGATCATCATGAGAGATTAAGGACAGAGGGGTGGAATGATGTTGTGGTGTGACGTTGGCTAAGGCTTGAGCATAGGGAAATATGGATTCATGAAACACGACAACATCTCTGGAAGCAAAGGTTTTGTGGGTAACAAGATCAAACAATTTGAATGCCTTCTGACCAATAGCATAGCCAATAAAAACACAATTAAAAGCTCTTGCATCAAATTTATCCTTATGAGGCAATGTATTTATGGCATAACAAAGACATCCAAAAGTCTTAAGATGATCATACCTCTGTGGCTTACTACAAAGCAGCTCATATGGTGTTTTCCAAGATGAAACAGGTGTAGGTAGCCGGTTGATGATGTAAGTAGCCACCAAAATTGAATCTCCCCAGAATTTCTTTGGCATCATAAAAGAGCGAGCAATATGTAATAGATGTTTTTGTTTTTGTTCAGAGACATTATTGTTGATGTATAATGCCTTTGGTTTTGAAAATATGGGAGCAATATGTATTGACAAATTCATTTTCATTATCACTTCTTACAGCTTTAACAGTGGTTTGAAATTGGTTCCCTCTTGAAACCGTTTCCTCCGTCCTTCTTGAAACCGTGCTCCTTGGCCAATAATGCATTATGCTCATAAACTCCCTCCACATCAGGACTTCCCTCTGTTTCTCAACTCGTAATATCATCGAATAGGCTTTATTCATACTAGGAATAGGATCCATAAGGAGAATTTGATTTTTCACATGATCAAATGAATCACATCACAAACTGAATCAATCTGCTCATCTGATCTAAATCAGCTGTGGTTTTTGATGTACCATACGTACATTTTGGAATTGGTAGTAAGCACTTCAAACTCATCCCAAAGTTTCTTCAATTTTGTATAATATCTGGCAACATTCATGTTTCCCTGATTAATTGAACTTTTTTCCCTGATTAATTGAACTTTTTTCTCGTTGAATCTTATATATCATAGGTCCATCAGTGACAGAACCAGAAATTTAATATAGGAGGACTCGAATATTAATTTTTTAAAATTTTGAAGGGCTCAGTACACCACTGACCCTTAAATAACTCCATATATATATATATATATATATATTTAAAATTTTGAAGGGCCCAGTACACCACTGACCCTTAAATAACTCTATATATATATATATATATATTAAAAATAATTTTTTTTAAAACCTTGGGGGGCCCAGTGCACCACTGGCCCCCATGTAGCTCCTTCGATGTCCATCACTCTCTCCAAATCCCTCCTGAAGTTGATACCATGACTCTTTTGCATTTCTTGCATAAATGAAGGCATCAACTAACTCCTTGGAAATAGAATTCAGAATCCACGATGTTATCATATAGTCAACCCGAATCTATGTTGGGAATTTAGATCTCCCAAACTCACACCCAAAGATATTTTATAGACACAAATATCCTAAAATAAACTCTCAAATCGGAGAAAAAACTAGGAGCACCGAGAGGAAAATCCACTAAGTGAAAAATCCTTACAATCACACAATTTTTTCTCTCACCCAATCTCTTAATACACCAACACACCTACAAAGAAATACCCAAGATAAACTCTCCAACTCTCACCTCAAAAAGAGGAATTTAACTAGAGTCAAATTTGTCATACAAATCTTTGACTTTGTATTGATGCATTAACTAAGAAGATAGCAACCTCCTTATATAGACAAGAGCTTTACCTCAATTGTTTTCCCTAATTAATATAGGACAAACAAAGGAGCCAAACTCAACAATACAAGAGATGTCTTATTTGGCATGATACATGTTCCATTGATGAATCTTAGCTTTGACCTTAGCTCCTAAAGCAATTCTTCTCGACTATGACAAGTAATTGGATCCATTAAGAGGAGAAGATATGATAATCATACCAGGATGATCTAATGACTAGAGCTATCAAGGATCTTCAATGGTCTGGCTTCCGTATTGTGGTCTTTATACATATTGACGATCATTGTCCGCCATGAATCACGAGAACTAACAATAACAGAGTATGCGCTGTATCAGAAGCCAGTAACTGTTGAAAGTGACACCATACACAAGTTAACTAAACAGACAAACATAGTTATTTGCTATGAGGGATCTCAATTTTGACTCTGCCAATTTTGACCTGGGTTAATCAAGTCACAGGTTAAAAGTGGTCGGCTTGAGCACAGGCAGATCCGACTTGTGACTTGACTGTTGCTTTAAAAATTACGTTGTTTTTTATTTTTTAATATATATAATGGGTCGAATTAGCCCGACAAGTGGTTCGACGAGTCGGAGGTCACGAGTTAACCTATCTCGGCCCATCGAACCACTGGTCGGGCCATGAGTCACCTAACCTAGGAGCCCAAGCTCAACCCAACCTGACGTGTTGATTTCGACTTGGCCGGCCCTTTTGTGATCTCTATTTCTGTATCTTTCAATTTCGGCCACTCTTTTCGTTAAATGGCTAAAATTTGCTCCAAAAAGATTAAATCCACGTGTCAAGCTTTGAAGCAGTCAGCTTCCACAATTCTTGTGAACGTCTCGTGTCCGACGTGGGCTAACCCGCCAAGGTCAAGTGAAACAATATCTACGACATGTAAATCATGCGAATCTGTGAAACTTTTCTAAAAGCCATCCATTGCCGGACAAGTGTAAAATGTCAGAAAACTTTCATTTTCGTAATTAAGCATCCAACAAGTGGCATTTCAAAGAACCCTATCACGCTGCTGACTTTGTCACCTCCCTTAAAACCTCACTTTCTTCGCCACTCGAAACCCCTCTTTTGCTCTCTTCGCAAAATTGTCGCCTTCTCTCTATTGTCGCCGCCGCCATGTCCGGGCTGACCCGACTCCGGTTTTCAGGCGCTCCGTCATCACTCTGTCGCCTCGGTCGCTACATCTCCGAAGGAAGGACCTTCGGATCGGCGGCTGCGGTCCAGTACGACTACGACGACGACGAGTATTTCTCCGAAGCAGAAGAAGGGAACGGACAACTCCGAAAAGACGCGGGGTGGCTGCAGGCCAGCCTTGAATCGGCGGCGGGATCGAAATGGGTAAGGGGAGTGCAGTGGGTGTTGATCGGTGAGCCTGGAGCTAGAAAGCATGTGTACGCTGAGAAGCTCTCTACGCTTCTTGAAGTTCCTCACATTTCCATGAGTACCCTTCTTCGACAAGAGCTTAACCCTCATTCATCTGTGTACAAAGAGGTTCCTTTTTGTTCTTTTTCTTCAATTTGGTTTTGGGTTTTTCTTAAAGTTGCGATCTTTGTGTTCCTGTTTTTGCTTTTTAAAACGTTCTGATTGAATATATTCAGATCGTGTGAAATGTTTTGTTGGGTTGTTTTGTTTTAAACTCTTTTCGGGTTTAGGTTGCGAAGGCTATCAATGAAGGAAAGCTAGTGCCTGAAGATGTCATATTTGGGTTGCTCTCAAAGAGGCTTGAAGAAGGATACCACAAGGGTGAAACTGGCTTCATTTTGGATGGCATTCCCCGTACTAGAGTCCAAGCTGTAACACTCATGCTTTTCTCATGGATCATCATGCATGTAGATTGTTATTGTAACACGGAATGACATTGACGTTGTCACTATGGATTTTATTACAGGAGATCCTTGATCAAATTACGGATATTGATCTGGTTGTGAATTTTAAGTGTGGTGAGGAGCAAATGGCGAGCAGGAATTTCCTTAGCATGGGTAGTTCAGGAGGTGCCTCTATTGCTGCTGATGCAGGGGCTGCTTCGAAGGAAAAGCTCCGGATATATGCAGAACAGGTTCTAAGAATTCTTTTCTTTATCTTTGCTCAAATCAGCTGTTGTCAGTTTCATTACTGTGGTTGTTTATCTTTTTGGTTTAACTTCATGACCTTGTTAAATTATTTCTTGTCCGCCTTACTTCAAACTTTTAGGCACTTGAATTGTGTTTATTACCTTTGACACCTATTTCCTGATTCACCATCGCCCTTGGAATTGGCAAGTTTTGGCTTGTAGGAGAGATATAGCTGACAATTTGTTATCCATCAGGGCAAGGCATTGGAAGATTACTACAGGAAACAAAAGAAACTTCTGGACTATCAAATGAAGGGTACACCTGCAGAAACCTGGCAGGGCTTGTTGGCAGCACTACGCTTGAAGCATATTAATGCTATTAGTTCTTCTCCAAAGCTGGCTGCTTGATCTGTTTCTTTGTTGGTAACTGGTGACTGCCTTGTTTAGTTGCAGTCATGGCAGTAAATATATATGTAAGTGAGGCAAGTGTTGGGCTTCCTTGGCAATTTTGAATCTTTCGATGTTTTGAGTTTTAGTTGTCAGTTAGATGCAACGGAAGTATGTGTGTTCATAGGATAATTTTAAGAGCAAAGAACACTGGAATGGAATGTATGACAACTATATGAGTTTTTCAGTTCCTTTTTTTAATCAAAGGAAACAATTTTTGCGGCAATGGCTGTCCATACCCTATGCAAACATTTGAATTGACCAAGTTTAGGGCCGGATTTGAACTCTAGAAGGTCTGTTTGTCCAGCTCGAATCAGCTCGAATCAAAACGTTACGTTTACTTGAACCAGTTGGGTTGACCAAAACAACTTAAGAAAATCATGTCATGTTAGCTGTGGATTCAGCCCAATTCGATGCTTAGCCCAGCATCATCTTCTACCCCTTGACACCTTAATAACACGATTACTGATCCATTTGACATCCTGATAATGGACTTATTCTTCAAACAGAGGGTTGCTCCCTAAGGTTACAAGACTTGCCTTATATACAAGAGAAGGTAAAGTATCAAAATTTGAGTACAGATTCACAACTCCACAACGTACAAGTACATTTGCATATATATAGGACTACTCACTCTTCATCCATATCTCTCTGAGAAGCTCATATCTAACCGCATTCTGATAACCGATTTCCTTGGACTTCCATTTGAGCTTTGCCGGCTGGGAGTTGTTGAAAATTGAAGTCAAAGGGGAATTTAATTCGTCAAGCTCATCGTCGCTGGTATACGACTTTCTAGCAACTGAAGATCCACTTCTTCTCAACTGATGTTGACCTCCAGACTCTCCAATGGTTGCAGCAATTGAAGTAGCTGAAGGTGGCAAGTATATTGTCGGAGCTGCGGTGCACGGAATGGTCGTGATGAAATCCTCCACCGCATCCGGAGTATCCTATATTGAAACAAGAACAAGACAAATGATGGAAAACCCAATTTATACAGACACAGGTTAAGGAAATTATATCTTACATAAGTAAAATAAGCTGGTAGACAAGGAATGTGACTGACCACAGAGTCCAGGGCTTCAAGCACAATATCAGGAATAGGGTCAGGACAGAAGTCGTCTGTGACGAAAGCATCAAGAACTCTCTTGATTACTTGTGCACCAAATTGCGGGCATACCTTGAAACCAAAAGGTAAAAAGAAATCTAGCTTTGTAAATAAAGCTTGCAACATACTTTGATATCAAATTAAGATTGACTAAGAGAGCTGGAGCCAGTTTCAAAAACCTCTTCCCTGACGGATTTGCTTAAGAGCATATCTTTCGGAAGCATCATCAGGTCACTCAAAGCATTTAGGAGATGAAAAGATTTGAAAGATGTGTCTTCACTCTTATCATCCTCATCTTTTTCCTTGTCAACTAAGCCATCATCATTCATACCAAATACGTCAGTCAGCCATCTTGACCAGCTTCCAATCTGCTTTCAGAAAAAGATAAGGGGAGATGATTAATGAACCCACATTAGGACCAGATTATCATTCGAAAACCTAAAAAAAGTCTCACCATGCCTTAGCTGCAAGTTAGGCAAAAAAATTTAAGTGTAGAATGCAACAAGGGTAAAACGGAAAACATGTTTGCAGGTCCTGATATGTATCAGAATGCATCCTCACTAACAAATTGAAATATCATAAACGCAAGCAGCTTGTGATGCAAAATTAATGAATACTAAGGTCTCCAGGTCCTGATATGTATCAGAATGCATCCTCACTAACAAATTGAAATATCATAAACGCAACCAGCTTGTGATGCAAAATTAATGAATACTAAGGTAAGCTGTCTTATTAAGTATTCATTCCTCACCACATTCTTCAGCTGAGCACCAGCTCCAAAACTTGATCTTCCAGCTGGGATGGGAAGAACCTTTGGATCACTAATGGGGTCAGACACTGGATCTGTCGGGATGGTATCAGCCGATTCCCGGAGAATGGCATTGAACATTGCCACATCTAACCTAGCCATGCATTGATCCATTATCTGCACAAAGATTAACGTGAAAAACGGTAGCCATTAGGGTGGTATCATTAGATAACCAGGCAACTCATCAGTAAATTGATCATAGCTACAGCTAATTTAGTTGTTTACCAGTCTGGCTAGAGCTAGCAAGCAGCCACACTCGTGCCCTCCAGCTCGAACAGGACAAAGTCTTTCACAGGCATCCTTGAAAGCCTTTTCCCAAAGGTCTTGAGAAAAGTTTACTTGGTCTTCATCACCTGGATTGGATGTTCTTCCTAGATTGTTCATTGTAGCAGCAGATTGCATGTTTGGCGCAAGAGTCTGGAGAGACATAGGAACATAAAATCAGTCATTAAGTTTCCTTCAAAAGTAAGATACAAGTTAGTGATTGAAATCATTAACAATCAAAAGAGTGGATGAAGAAAAGAAAATAGGACCTGCCACCAGATGGATTCAACAATTCGAGTGAAGATCCAAGCCTCAACTCTTTCAAGGCATGAGACAAGTTTACGAGGGTCCTCCCAATCAACTAAATCTTCATAAGAATCATTCTTGTTCGTTTGGCTGGCTGAAGTCTTCCATTTTAAAGAAGTTGATTTAACACTCTTTCCTTCTGCACCAACATTTTTATCCATGTATGGTGTTGCACGATGCTTTAGCTCTTGATCATTGATTGCTTGACAAATAATTGCTCTCATAACAACACAGTTCGATAACCAAAATGTCAACCTATAATTGCAAGTCCAGAAACATGAGTCCTCAACAATATGTTAGTCTCTTTTTTTTTTTTCATTTGACAAGATGAAAGTAAGGTATAAATTCTTTGAGATTCCAACCAAGAGGCTAGAAATCTACCTAAAACTACTTAATCACAGATCTAAGTACTTCTTTTAACCGATTTTGCAAACTTAAAACACGAAAATGAAATGCTTGAAAACATAATATTTTAGAATACCTAGGGACATGGTTTCCACATGCTTTGGCAACTAGAACCAGTCCTGATACAGCACTTCTAGCAGCACTAGCTTGTCTGATTTGAGAACCTTCTCCACAAGCATGAAGATAAAGTCTGGAGAGGCGCCTAGCTGGAGCATGAACCTTACTCATGGAACTTCCATGCTCAGCAGCAACTGAGTAAAGAGCAGCCTCAATAGCAGCAGTTTCTCTCAACTCTCCCTCAAGCATCTTTATTTTGTTTTCCAGTTGCTGGATTCTGTTTTCCATATGGGTACTTGTGGTATTTATTGGATAAACCTTTGCATTTTTTTGGTCATTAAGTATAGCATTCCTTGCACTGTTGTCAGCATCTGCTGTGGCAGTAACTTCCTTGACTTCATTGTGCTGATTTCTGCTAATAATTCTGCTGCTCCTGACAGAATCTGGTGGAGATCTAACAGATTTTACATGCTTTAATCTATCGATTTTGGGGTGCTTCTCCTCCATTCCAGCTACTGTTATGGAAGAGTGTGAGTCACTCTCGATTGAGCCATCATATATGGTAGAAACTTGAGCAAAGTTATGCACAGGTTCATTATCCAAGGAAACCTTTTCCCCTTCCAAATCTGAAGTTTTGTTTTCATTCTCCCAATGTTCCTTTTCAATCATGTTCTTGGTGGAATAAACAGGTGTACTTCCCTCAGTATTATCCTCCAAAGAACAATTTTCAGCACCCTGATATTTGCCACGATCTTTTTCATTTACTGGAAGATCATAACTTATAGAACTATGCGTGCTTGCCTTCAAAGGATTTTCATACTCATCTGAACAATAACTTGACGCATTATGCTTACTGTTGTGTTCAGCGTTGAATTCAGTAATGCTTTTGAAGCTAGGAACCTTTTCTTGAGCCTCCAGCTCCAAATCTAGATGTCTTCCATCTATTGTGCTTGTATTGTCCTCCTCCCTTGTATCTTCATAAGTATAGTGTGAGGAGGAAGAACGAACACATTGAACTGCATCATAGTTTTGGATTAACATTGAACAACAGTCAAGGGAGTTCAAGACAGAAGCACTAATATTTACTGTGAGCCAAAAATCGGAACATAAATTCAGAGAGAAACTGCACATGAACCTTCATCAGAATTTTCTGGTGGTGCAAGGTTTTCTTCACATCCAAGTTTTTGACCTATGTTATGATCCTTGCTAACTCTTCCTTTTTTCTCTAGCAAACTGTCTGGTCCGTTCTGCAAGTAACAAGAAGGGTAGTTTTATGATGCCAAGCAAAGGAATTATTAGGAATTGTCACAGATCCACAAGAGGTTGTTCCTATTTATAGCCCCAACAATGAAATTATCAACCAAAAATATTTAGTAGCAGAGATGAATATAATGCATGTAACAACTTATCCATCAATTCGAGCAAGGTTCACATAAACTATAAAAAATCATTTCGACAGCAATGCAGCACAAGTTGATAGGAGCCAAATTAGCCATGTGAAACCAAGGTCAGATAAGTAACATCGCTGAATAGAAAGATTAAAAAAGAAAAAGACATTATTAATAGCATTAATTACCTCTGCCTTTTTGGAGGGCAAACTTCCATTAGTCAAAGATGAGTGTGATGAAACATCATCATCAGTGAATGAGGAAACCTCAGCTTCCTCAACATGTTCTTCGTTCATCAAAGTTGAAACTAATTCTCCTCCATTCTCGTCAAGTGAACCTACTTTTGCCAGATTGTCCTTCAGGGAAGGGCTAGCATGACCTTTACCAACCCGCTGAACATTAACATATAGCATTGGCCCAGATGAGTTCCTAAAGCTCCTATTGCTGTTCATTGGAACACTAATGGTCATAGTCTCTTCAATAACACCATAATCTGCCAGATCTATGATAGCAGTTGCCAATAATTGCATTTTATCCCTTCGAGGTTCACATAAGTTGAATTCTACAACATTCTTCTGGAAAGCTTCACCACCCTTGCCTTTGGCAGGAATTTTCCTTGTCAAAGTCACAGGCAATTTAAAGGATTCATTAAATTCAATCTTCCCGTCACCAGCGATGGATCCAAGAGAAGGAACAACAGTGTTTGTAGATCCAGAGTAACGACCACCACTTTCCCATTGAATCAGAACTGAGCGTAGAGATTTGAGTGATTGAGATGGGGGCCAAGGCTTAATCTCTTGAATATGAATCAAATAATTCACTTGAACTGAGCCTCTCTTCCTGCCCTTTGCACCGGGACCAAGAACCATTTTTCAATGAACACCTTCACTATGTCAAGGTAAGCACCACCTTTATCGGCTAATCAACATTAAGCAACAAAATCTCTGAATTCCTACGTTCCAGAAAGAAACCTGTAAGAACTTAAAGCAGAATACTATATACAAGGAACATAAAATATGATCCATCGCTAACACTAAATAGGAACAACGAACTGTTTCAATGTGTGAGAAACTAATCTTCCATTTGACTACTAATCTTTATCTGAGACAGAAATCTCAGCTTTTCTAGAGCAAAGAACATAGTTTATACATACAACAATTGAAAGTAATCCAGACAAGAATGAGATAGAAGCAAAAAGACGAAAATAGCACACAATAAATGATTGCACACAATGAAAACAACTAGTACCGAATTATAACCAACAACATGCAAAATATCTGGCTCGGGACCTAGTATTAAGTACATACACCTGTAAGAGTGAATACGGCAAAAAGATGGAAACGATTATCCTTTAAGCTTTGAGAAAGCACAAAAAGCTACTTCAAACAAAACATACAAGAATCAAACATCAAATCTACGAAAACCAAAGCCTTAAGTTAGCTCAGAAACCACATTTTGGATGAGTGCATCTTAACAATCCAAGTAAATATAAATGCACGCTACCCACAAGATGCCCTCATTAAACCAACCCAACAAAAGACTCTCAAAACAGCTAAAGTTTCAATCTTTGAGCTCATAGAGAAAGCAGAAACACCAAAAGCAAACCCTGTCAGACCATCCACTTAACAAAGACCACCTAGAACAAAAAAAGGAAGTAAATTTTGAGGACTATATACATCACATTCAGCTCTGCATGACAAACAAGTGAACAAAAAAATGTCTCTTCACTCTTCTGCACTATTTGAGAGTGTGAGAGGGTAGAGACATCTGCAAGCCACTGAGAAAGAACAATGTCTGGTAATGAAAATATAAACATAAAAAGAACAGAATAAGACTTATATATGAAGTAAGGTTTATTTAACAAATGGGATTTCACCGTTTTGTAGGAACAAGGATTCTTCTTCTTCTTCTTCTTATGTCTGCTCTTTTTTGATCTTTTTGCTCTTTGTTTTGAGGAAAGCCTCGTGGCAGACTTGAACAATATGAATGGCAATTAATGAGCCATAATACCCCACGCGCAACTGGAGTGTTTAGCGACTCTTCCCTCCATACATTGATGGTGAGGATTCACGGCTACTGATAGCGCGTGTGTATGGGACTCAGGGCGTCGTTTTCCAGCTTGGTTGGCTCAGATTCCACCGACAAGTCTTTGTTATGTTACTTGTACCCAATTTCCTTTCTAATGACCGAATGAGCTACCCGTGCGGGCTGTCTTTGTTATGTTACTAAGTTTACTAGAATGAGCTCCAATTTCACCATTAATCTTTAAATGGTTTTTAAGAAGTAAAGTTCGACTTTTTAGAGTAAAAGCATGGATCTTTTGATTCAGGAAATTTTATTTTGAAGAAATTTTTAATATTACATAAACATTATATGTATATAAAATCAAATATTATTAACATAAGGATATAATTTAATTTTTAAATTCAGAGCTTAATTTATTAAATTTGACTTAAATTAATAATTTTGTATAATAATTGTTAAAAATTGCTGGAAAAAAATCAAATATATTTAGGTAAATTACACTAAACAAGAAATTGGATATCTTTAATGGCGGAGGAGTAAATATATGAGATACAGAAGAAAGAATAGAACTATGTAAAGTGAGTTCAATAAAGATGGCTACAGAAATACCTACTTGTGTCTTTACAATGCCTTCTCCAGAGGGTTATCAGAAAAACTATTTAACTCATTTAAGATTTTTGTCTATTGTATAGTACTGTACTGTACATAAGCTTCTCACTAATTTGTGGAATCTGACTTCAGATCAGAATCAGCTGTCGCCTGGACTTGAGCAGCATATTGCAGGTTCCATAGAATATCCTCAAAAGAAGGACGATTTGATGGTTCAGGTGATATGCATTTACTTGTTAGAGAAACCACAATTGATAATGATTCCTGAGAGCAAGTGGTTAAAACTATTGGATCAACAATTCTTCTTCGTCCATCCTGGCTGCCAAAGGATGCCTGCAATAATTTCACCACAAAATGTGCAGCTTGAAACACTGAAAACCTGGAAATGAACTTGACTGGACATTCATAACTATTAGAACTTTGGCTTACCATTTCATTTAGCAGAAATGCTTCCCTTTTTCCGGTTACGATAGGTCCAACGAGGGATTCGAGTAATATAAACCCGAAGTTGTAGATGTCATCCTCTAAGTTTATCTTGTAAGTACTGGGAAAGATGGAAGAAAAGATTAAGCATATCAGAGCAGCAACTCAAGAATCATAAGAAATGTAAACTCTTGAATTGATTATCTCCAAATGATAAGTAGCAGAATCTGCAGTTAATTTCAACGCCAGAATAAACAAACTTCTTAATCTCTTTTATGCATCAAACATGGCTATCATTGCTTTCTACACAGGTCTTATAAGATAAGATGCTTAGGACGGAAGAAGCATACCAGAACTTAGTGCCCTCTCCCTTAGCCTACAACCCGGAGAAGAGATGTGTAAGAATGATAACTCAGAACTAAAGATAAAAGTTTACAGGTCAAAATTCATAGCAGCACATCTTACATCAAGTCTTTCGATTTCTTCTGTGATGATAGTCATTCCATAGTCACTCAATTTCGCAATTCGATGCTCATCAAACAGTATGTTGTTTGTCCTCAGTCGATTGCTAAAAGTACCCGGAATCACCCCGGCATGCAGAAAATGCACTGCCTTAGCCACACCAATTAGAACGGCTAGTCTATCTGGCCACTTCAGGACTTTTTCTGGAGAAGTCTCTGTTTGTAAACATGTAAAAACAGTTAGATGCTAGTTTGCTCCAAAGTCTCGTTATGCTTAAAAGCATTGGAAACCACCCTGTCAACATGGCACATTTGCACAAAACAGATAAAAGAGACATGACCTGATGTTTCAGAAGAATTCCTACCAACCTGACAAATGTGAACGATATGTTCCATTCGGCATGTATTCGTATACAAGGAAGACTTTGTTGCTGCTAGAATCAACAAGTTCACCATCCGCACAATGTCCTAAGAGACCAACCAAATGTGGATGGTGAAGTTTCGAAAGTAAATCCAGGCGAACTCTAAGATTTTGAATTGATTGCTTCTTAAGCAACGCCAATGTTCTTATAGCAACATAGGTTCCATTCTCCAATCTTCCTTTATAAACCTAAAAGTGTAATGCGTATGGCATTAATTGAAGTATAACACAAGACAAGTGCAAGAAATTTAGCAGAGGAGAGTCAAGAAAGACCTTTCCAGTCGGGCCTTCACCCATGAATGCTGATGAATCAAAGTTGTTGGTCGCTTCCTTCAACTCTTCCAAGGAAAACTCTTGACAAATGGGAGCTCCTTGGTTCCCTAGCTTGGTTACTTGAGAAATGAATCCTAAGTCGAACAGAAAGAAAAGCTTCAGTGCTTGATGTTTAAGCATGCTTGATCGATACGGAAACTAAAATTTGATTGCTGCATCAGGAACACTGACAAATTAACCTGACAACATAGACTTACTGGCATTTGCAAGAATTTCAGAGGGAACTCCCGCAGGTGTAGTATCCTGCACGACCTTAGAGACTATATTTTGTTCAGTTGTCTTACTGGAGCAGTATCTTCTACGGAAAATGGGAAACGCAAATACAAAGAGCCCAATAACAAGAACAACGCCGCCAATACTAGCTACTAATACCCCTATTGTTCTGCCTCTTGTCTGCTTCCCCTCCATCTCTGCTTCCTCACAGTAGGACTCTGGGAGCTGATTTTTGTTGTCAATGGATAGGCAGTTCCCACCAGATTTAGCAATTACCTTACCCGACGGACTGTTCAAGCAAGGAGGAAGTCCGCCCACAAACCTGTTTGAGGAAATATCAACAAAACCCAGTTTGCTGCTACACCTGAGTTGACTGGGAAGTGAACCACTCAACTTGTTGGATGCTAAGTTTAGATAGCTTAAATTTGGTAAAGAGAATAGTGTAGTAGGAGGGTTTCCAGTCAGATGATTTAAGGACAAATCAAGATGTTGAAGATGACTTAACTCACCAAATTGAGCTGGAATTTTTCCTGAGAAGGAATTATTGCTTAGAAGAACTGTGATCAACCCTTTTGGCATGGCAGGTAAGTCAGAATCTAATTTGTTCTCTCTTAAATCCAACACATGCAAGCTAGTCAAGGTACGAAAATCAGGCAACTTTCCAGTGAGCCGATTATGAGACAGTGCAATACCAGTTAGTGTTTTGATTTTGCATATTGAAGAAGGAAATTGACCCGTGAATCGATTGTTCTTCAAACTCAAAGTGGTTAGTTTTGTCAAGGAATCCAGCCAATCAGGAACAGTTTCATTGAAGTAATTGCCATCTAGTGTCAAGGAACTAAGCTTCACCAATCTTGATAACTCTGGTGGAACTGAACCATAGATAAAATTAGAGCTTAAGTCTAAAAGTTGGAGTGAGTATAGCCTGTGGATCTTATCAGGAAGCGGGCCCCATATGCCCAAAGACATTAAGCTAAGGAACTTCAAGCTAGTTAACCTTGTCAGTGTGGTAGCAAATGAATCTATTGAGAAACTTTCTGATAAAGTCTGGTTGGGAATTGCAAACCCCTTGAACTCACTGACCTTGGTAAGTTTATCTCCCATAATCTTGAGCTCAGAAACTGTGTTGTCCTCGCAAATGATGCTCATGTGTGAAGTTGAGAGGTTGCAGAGGTCTCCATTAGGATTTTCCCAAACATCCAACATTGGAGGGTACTCCAAATGCTTCCTTAGCTGCAGTAGAAGTTGAGTCTGATAGGATTGCAACTCATGGGTGCTCGGGATAAGGAAAGCGCATGAAAGATAGACTATCAGAAGCCAGTTTAACCAACCCATGATAACAATTTTCAAGCAATACTTGATCCCAAATTTCACTCAGCAAAAGAAAACACCTGGGACATTGTCAAACCAAGAAGAAACAGAAACAGAACCCTTAAAGAATGCTCCTTTAGAAACCAGAACGAACAATGATAGCTTCTCTGTAATGTAAACCAAGCTCAGGGGATAGAGCATTAAAAAGTTAGGCACGGCCTTGGTCTTCAGTGACACTCAAAGAATGGTAGTTGGTCTTCTGAATTCCAGCAACTGATCCATCAGAGAAAGATATAATCTTGAGTAAATGACACTGAAAAGCAACAAAGAATTATCCCCATAAGCAATCAACAAGCACACACATTGTCCAAGAAAGCAAAAAAAAAGTAAGTTAAACCGTTAACTAACAAAGCCAAACAGCGGGACAAAAACAAAGGACCAAAAAGAAACAAGCGAAGTTAATGAAGCAAAAGAATGTCTCCGACATGTAGTCTAGGAAAACGAAGAACAACCCAGAAAGCAAAAATCGGAGACAGTTACAGAGAAAGTAAAGCAAGAGAGACAAAGGTAAAACCTTGTAAAAGAAAACTAAGAAACTTAGAGCTAAATGATTAGTCTGTGAAAATATTGATGAAATAGGACCAAGTCATGGAGGTGGTAGCTGCCCAACAAAAACAATACACACAGGTTCTGATAAGAGGCATTTAATGTTTCTGTGCAGAAGACATTAATGGGGGTCGGAGGAGGGACAAAGCCAAGTGGGTTGCTTGCTTCCTATTATAGAAGCAGAGTATGGTGTTAACGAGGAGAAAGGGAAGAGACGCTGAGGGAGTAGAATATGGCTTTGCTCCGTCCCCGTCTTGTCATATATATAAACTAAAATGGGAGGTTCGCACATTTGTTTTTTTTTTCTTTATGTTTCTTAATTACTCCTGTGCCGAGAATTGTTGGACTTTTTACATCAATGCCATTCCCTTTTTCTTTAAATTTTTTTGCTTTTTCTTGTTAATATTTCTCTTGCAAGATTATAATGTACTTATCACAAACTATTTTAATTAGAATATAAATAAATACACAAAATGCATACTTTATATTAACTAAAATTAAAAAAAAATCAAACCTTACTTCTAGTAAAGTTACGATATCAAACCTCAAACTTGTCATATAATTAACATATTATTATCTAACTTTAAATCATTTAATTAGTACATACTCAAAATGACACGGTTGAGATTAATATTTTAAACATTAGACCGAATGTTAAAAAGCATAAAATTTTATATTTAAAAGATTTAATTATTTTTTTAATTCAATCAAGATATTCCTGCAGGACGTGGAGACTAATCCCTTCATCACGAGAGCTTGCACTAAACGATAAATGGCTAGTCACGAGATACCCTCCATTCTCATTGTGAAGGATCAAACCCTCCACTACATGATTAAGAAACGAGATGAGCTACTATCACGTCACACCTTGTGATTTAAAGATTTAATTAATATTAAAATGTCCTAAATTATCAAAACTCCTCTTAAATTCGCTTGTAAGAAGAAGGGTATAATGGGAAAGAAAAGCAAATATTGGAGTTTTGGTAATTTGTATGCAATGTGGTCCAACTTTCAAACGTGACAGCCTGTGACCCTGAGGGTGCAAAAGCCACGTTCCTAGTGAACCGTTAGCTCTACAGTAGTTTGCTTTTTCTCCTTCTTCTATGATATTAATAATTTAATCTTCAAATTAAAGAATCCCAAGCAAAGCTTCCAAGTTCCATGATATATTAATTTAGCCTAAGCCTTACTTAACTAGCTATTTATTATTATTATTACTATTATTATTATTATTATTATGTTTTATTTATGTATAAAGTTCAGGTTTATATATTATTATTTAATATTTAGGTAATGGTGAAATCAGAGGCATGTTTGTTTGGGGCACGGGATGGCAGCTCCTATTACCTGTGCCATCCTGTGCCCTCTATCAAATCTCCTACTCTCCTTTTTTAGTGCCACTCCATGTCTTCTCTATCTCATTCATCTATATCTTGTGCCATTCATATTTTATATAAAGTCTCTCTATATCTTTCTCTATCTCATCCATCTATACCGTATACTCAAAAAGTGGAATCACCTACTTTAGACGTCTTCACATTCCACCCTGACAAAATAATAAGAAATAAATCACGATCTGATCTCAATTAGCTTATCAGATAAGCAGGCCATCTATACCTTATGCCATGAATAGATGAGATACAGAAGGAGTGAGAGTGAGACCGAAAAAGAAGATCAGGAGATTTGATCCTATCTGTTGGGGCCAAAGTCTAAGTGTTTTTTTTTTTTTTTTGTTTAGATATTTTTTGCAGTCGGACTCAGTCATATCCCAAACTTTCACATAAATAATAATAGTAAAATCATTGGAGTGGACAGTCTTACATGTCAAGACCTAAACAGCCCTTTGGCTCTCTTTGATTAGATGGGTCCCTCGACTTTCCTTAAACACATTTTGTTAAGGTTATGTAATGCTTTTGTTTTCAAGACCCCTACTTTATACTCTACTCCATCCACTTTAGTATTACATAAGTTTTGCCCAAAAAAAATTTACAATTGTTAATTATGTATTCTTTTTATAGTCTAAAAATAACCTTTCTAATTAGTATCGGTAAAGCAATAAAAGTCATATTAAATATTTGAGTTTGAGTATGATTTGAAAATGTTAAATATGATTTTAAAATATCATTAAATATTTTATCGAACTATCTTTTTAATTCAAATTTTAATTTTTCAGTTCGATTTTCTTTGATAATCTTTATTGTTCAATATTAATGAGTTTATTAATTAATCGATTAATTTTTATAAACTAACTAATTTTTATAAACTAAAATAAAAATAATAATTTTTAGTTAATAATATACTTTTTAATTAAAATATAAATTTAAGACAGATTATTTTGATGATACGTTAAAATTTTCAATTTTATTAATACTTAACCAATTTCATTAACAAACTAATACTTATTAAAATTTTAAAATTTTAAACTTTCCTTCTATTTAAAATATTAGGTTTTCCATACTCTTTCATGAAAACTAGTTATCGTCTTCACGTATAAGTCGTACAAATATTAAGAAACACTCACTAATATATGAAAACAGATTTTCTAATTAATCAATTTCTAGTCTATTATTAAATCTCATCTATATATTTTATGATTGAATAAGAGATAATGTAAACGTTGTTCTTTATCTTTCTTGGTACTCTCATTGTCTCTTCTTTCTTTGCAGCTTCCTCTTTTCGGATATGATTTTTGATTAATCAGTCTCTTCTGCTATGGTGTTTTATGAGTTTTGTTAAGTTTTCTAAAATTTTATGTTCTTTATGAGGGGTTTTTGTTTTGCTTTTGATATTAGATTTTTTGTTTGATATTATATTATTATTATTTATTTTTTTTTGGTACTTTTTTTTCCTTCATGTTATATTTTGTTTTTAAGTATATCCTTTAGTTATATTTTATTTATTTATTTATGTATTTATTATAATTTTATTTATACAATAATTTAGCGTATTGATTTTACTTATTTACTTTTTAACCTATATCACAATTATTCATGTCACATCTGCATATAAATCTATTGAAAACGGTCTCTCTATTATATAAGAGAAAGACTATATAATATTAGACTTTTTAAAACCCTATTTCATTTCAAAAATTTGAAATATGACGAATACTACGACGATGATATATAAATATGTAAATAAAATTAAGTGGACAGTATTGAAACATCGCAATACTTCATCCCTAATATGTGGAATTAAGGTTAGCGAGATTCGACGGAGTACCAGCGAGTTAGGACAACGATGAAAACAAAACACTTACTTTCACGTTAACATTCTCTTTGTCTTTAGTTCTCAGTTCTCACTAAAGACAATTTAATAATGGTTTTACTGGCAGGGCACGCCAAAGCAAGACAAAGACGCTGGTTTTTTCTCAAAATACGATGAAAGGTCAGTGCATCTGTATAAGAAATAAGATTAAAAACACAAAAATCTCCTTTATATTTTAAAAAATATAGATATTTTTCTTAATTTTAAAATTTTTGAAAGAATATTTTATTTTTTTTAAATGTATTTTTTTATACTTAGTTAAAAAATGGCGATAAAATACATACAATATGAACATCAGATGTAGACTAATCAAATACTATTTACATAACGGTTCCATTCATTTTTAGACTTAAATCGAATTAATTAATTCTGACTTAAATTAATAATTTATTATAATTATTTTAAATTAATAATTTAAGTCAAATTTAATTAATTTATATTAATTTTAAAAGTTGAGCTAAATTATTATATTAATAACAGTTAATTAGTTCATATTCAATATTTATATTACGTGTATCTTGTCATTATTTTTAACTTAAATCTAAAAAAAGTTATTTTTAGAAAAAATAAAAAAATAAAAAAAAATTAATCAGAAAAGAAGTTGAGTGCAAAGTCTTAAATTCGAGTCCCGACAGTAACAATGTGAGAGTTCATCTATTGTGGTGGCTCCTTGTGCACAATAAACACTAGGTCACCTTTCTAATAAGCTAAATGAGATCAAACAATGATTTATCCCTTTACTACTCTGTCGGGCCTAAATATGGGGGCACTTTGGGTGGTCGAATCCACCTTTAAGTGCAAGGAGAAGCAAGAATTTAGCATAAGTAGGAACGATAATGACTAACCCATAGAGTCAAATTTAGTTATTTTTAATAGGTCAATCTATAATAAAAGTTAAATCTCGGGTAAACCTAAATCTAAGTAATTCAAACTTGAACCTAATTAAAAGAAAGGACGTTAGGAGAAACAAGTTTTTTTTCGTGGATCGATTCTTTGTCATCCCTTATTGGCATATCATATAGATTAGACAACAAACGGATCTTTTCGCTTTACCCCTAGCACATGGCCTGCAGCCTTTTGCAACTGGGAAGCTTACCTAATCTTTGAAATTTCTTTTTTGTGGATATGAGGAGTTCCTGACAAGTCTTCGTCAATCGAACCTTTTTATATTTCAGATAAACCCCTGTGCCGACAGCTTCTTCAGTGTCCGCCTATTGTATTTGGTGTCGCATAAAGACGGTAGTAAATGGAGCTCTCTCACATGTACAGGGATATAGAGATGCCTTGGATAGAAATTGTAAGTTTGAGTTTTTTTTTTTTTAATGTTTATAGGAATCTTATGTCGGACAAATATAAAAGCATCCAATAATTTATAATAATATATAAATTTTTTCTTTTTAAACTAATTTTTGGAAGTGAGTTAGGCCTTTTAACATGAGTTGAGTCTTCTAACATGGTATTAAAACCAGTTTATCTTAATAGTTTGAAACGGTGCTCAGTTATATTCTTTTGCCCAATATATCCATCAGATGTACAGTTCTGCTCTGAACTGAGGGAGGTGTGTAAGGAATCCCATATCGGACAAGTATGAGAGCATTCAACAATTTATAATAGTGTGCAAACCATCCCTTCTTAAGTTAGCTTTTGATGTAAATTAGGCCTTCTAACAATGCTGTACAGGACTTTACTGCTTTGGTCGTGTGTCAAATGCAGGCACATTCAGTAGTCTGAGTCTATGCAAACAATACCCTAATTCGAAACACCACCATAATCCAATAACGAGTTAACTAGCGATGATCTAAGATTGAGTACAAATTGATATCTCAAATCAATATTACTCTAATCTAATCATGAATTATCAGGTCCTTAACAACTTACAGTTAAAGAACACTCCTGTTCTCTCTCGCGTTTTTCCTTTTCTATTTTGGGCCAATTTTTTAAATTTGAGCCCAATCCAAAATCAGTTAAATGGAGTATGACCCATTAACTTTTAATTGGGCCCAATCTGCTCCTCTACTGATACAATATTCCTGTGTTTGTTTAACTAGGTTATTTAGAGAACAAGATGAAAAAGGGTACTGTTGTTCTACTTCCTCTCGTCTTCGAAGGCAAGTGAAGCAAATCTGGAACAATACTGGGTGGTTGAAGAGCCTGATCTGCATGTTCCAATGTATGAATACATCAATTTTATTTATACATATTTATATCACAAAATTTGAATAATTAGATAATCCTTTATTACTCAATCCATAATTTATATTCCTTTTTAGTTTATTTAGTACCTGTTTAGATAGGCTTATATCAGTAGCTTTATTAGTAGAGTTTTATCAATAGAGCTTTTCTAAAAAGAACTTTTTAAAAAAGTCAGTTAACTGTTTGGCTGTTATTTAAAAATAATTTTTTTAAAAGAGCTTCATATAGTAGACTATTTAACAACATAAAAATAAAAAGCACTTTTAATTTTAACTATATCTTATTTTGTAATAAAAATTATTTATGCATGTAAA